>OOFE01006677.1:0-14016 GCA_900323365.1 Monocentris japonica | reverse complement strand
TTTGTAGAGAGAGGAGCCTGGCACTGAGGCCTCCAGGGTGTGGATCTGGGCATTGGGCGGTGGGTCCACACCCTCCTCAATGCTGAGCCTGCGGCGCTCACGCAGACGCTCCTCCTCATCCTCAGGAGAGGGGTGGGCTGGGTCGAAGGCGTCCAGCAGGGCTGTGGAGGAATGCGGGCTGACTGGTGCCGTATGCTGCTTGATCAGGTGCCACTTATGGGCCAAGTCTGAGCCTGGCGGGAAGGGGCAGGTCTCCAGCATTAGCTCTGTCAGGTGGATTTTCCGTTTAGAGGTCACAGGGGTCTTAGATGAGCGGGAGTGTCGGCGTGGGGGCAGGGGGAGGCAAAGGCCTACCGTGTCGCTCAGTCGCTGGCGCAGAGAGCGAGCACTCAGGCTACGTCCTCCAGATACAGAGTCACCGATATCCTGAATGGAACTGACTCCATAGCGCCTGTCCCTGCGGCCCCCACTCCCCCGTGAGCGCCCAGACCGTCTGTCTGCCTCCAGAGAGCTCTGGGTTTTGGTGGAACATGAGTGTTTTTTCTTGCCCCCCCATGGAGCGTGGCGCGAATAGGAGTCTCTCCGGGCCAGGGGAACACCCCCTGGTCCGCCCCGCAAATCCTCAGTGTCCTTGTCAATAGTGATCTCTACTATCTGAGGGATGTCTGACACACAATTGTGATGGCGGCGTCCTGCTGTTACCATTGGGAGTGGGAGAAGGCTCCTTGACGGGCTCGAGGCCCCAGAGGCCCCAGAGGCCTGGGCCTCACCTGAGCTGCCTCCCTGCCCGAGATCCACCACACAGTGGACGGCATCTGCCTCAGCGCTGCTTTCACTGGGCCCTGAACTGTCGCTGTGGAAGAGTGTTTGGCATTTGCTCCTCAGGTTGCTCCACATCTTGCCCACTTTCTCCATCGATAGGAGCCCCGGGGACCTGCAAATAACAGCAGGCAAAAGTGATTAGGTCACAGGTGGAGAAATCTCACAATAGCAAGGGTGCCTACATTTTACACTGAGGTACAAGCTACATAAAGAATGTCCTACATTTCAATTCCCCAGACTACAGTGTATCCAGTAATTAGGCGTGGTGTTAGTATAACGGGGCCAAAGTGTCAGAGAGGTGGGTGAGCTTGAGTAGTTGGAACAGCAGAGTTAGGAGTTGCCAGGCAGACGTGCAGGGACACAAGGCCACGGCTATAAATGAACCCAGGATCTGCTCACAGCTGATCTGCTGGTATGTACTGTATTACAGAGCCAGTCTAGACCTGACCAAACACTTTCCCTGTAACGGCAGCAGATAGGACAAACGTAGACGCACGCGCACACACACAGAGTTGATTCATCACTGTACCAGGGTTTGACAGGGATTTGGAAGTAGTAGCACTAAACTGCTTTCCAATGATGCAAATTTTACAGCAAGCAAAGTCACCACAGGTAGGTGGCCTGCCAAAGACAAAACCTCAAAGGATTCCATCATGCAGCATTTCCTTTCCTGGTTAACTCATGATTACTGGACTTGATGCATCTAGTTGGGGATAACATGAATTTTGCCATTTGGTGGACACTGAAATCCAAATCCAAAGACGATTGGATCATGTAATAACAAAATGTATTAACACCTGTAAATGTAATATATTGCCTGATAATGTAATAACATCTTAGACTCATAATAATTGTTGCCGTTAATGTAATAACTTACATTAACTGGCAATTAACTGCATAATTGCATACATTTCAAGTATGGGTGGTCTCAGCAGGAACCGAACCCTCCCACTCCTCTCCCATTTCCACTGATACATTTATTTTGATTATGGGCTAAAAGCAGCTGTGCAACAACCTGGCACCACATTGACCTGCTTGCAGAATGAAGTTAGCCTGTTAGTACTGATAAAGACTTCATAGATTTGCACAGCTGTGATAGGCAGGGTTTCTGTGCTGCACAAGAAACTGGTCTTCAGCACATGACTGATTAAGTTGATTTACTGAGGGCAATTCCCCCCAAGGCTATCACTAACCAAACTCATGTCTAGACCAGGCCCTGGCCAGATTAATACTAGTTATTGATTTGCTCTATACTCAAGTCAGGTCACAAAAGATGTCATCATGAAACTCTTTCCGCTTGATAGACATCTTACATTCAGGATACATACTCCTCCAAAACAGCCTGCGACATGTTTGTTGCTATGAAGATGGAATATGGCCTTCCTCAAGTCGTCAACTACTAAGCTGCATCGCCAGATGTGACATGGCTCATTCAATGTTTTTTTCTCCCATTCTGTGGTCCACGTGTGTCTGCACACCACACCACTGGGTCTGGATGAGTGTTGTGCATTGTCTGGTCTGTTGGATGTCTTCCCTCCATTCTCTCAAGGGGCTGTGCCACAACAAAACTCCACAGGATATGACTATTACGACTACCCTCTTATCCCCTCTGGTTTGAGCCAGAGCTTGAGTAATAACTAAACTAGAAATAAAATAAGGTGAGGTTTATAAGCAGATGTGAACAAAATGTAGGTATTAAATTAATTCACTTTCAAACCACATTCAAAATACATTCACATGCTTTTCAGCACTAAATGCTAAATCAGCAAATTCACAAGGATGTGCTAATAAGGAAAATTCCCTCTGGGGGTACCTGGAGCACCAACATCTAGGTTATTAATCATTTAAGGCTTGTGATACATAAATGGCTTTTGCATTAGGTTTGCAATAATCCTGTAATTATAAATGATGTGTCAGGCATTGTAAAGCATGAGGTCTGTTTATGTCCTAGTTGACAATACAATGGATATTGCATGAAAAACTCATGCATTCGAATTTCTTTGGAGAGGGGTGCATTTTCAGCGAAGCCTAAAGAAATCAAAGCCACCCACAAGTCACCCATGTATTCTACAATGTGCTCCAACTCTGAGGGAGTGTCCTCCCTACAGTTTAAAAAAAAAAAATTAAAAAAAAAAAAAAAAAATCACACTAAAATATGTTGATGGGAGTGGAAATGATGCAAATGTTGCTCGGAGGGAAAGAAGAAATTCTAACCATTTTTAAACAGACTGTCAAGTTGTAAACAATTTTAATGGCACTGTCCAAAACTCTTTACTGCAGGTCACAGATGAAGTCTGAGTAATGTGATAAGACGGCGCAAATCTGATTCCCTTGTGTTATGATGTAGCATGCTATTTTCTGATACAATTATAACACGCTCAAAATGTGCTTGTGACGCCCCACAATGCATTTCAACTAAAGGGTTACTCTATAGCCATATGGTTTAGTACTGGGCTTTAATAGGCTGAGTTGTAATAATTAAAGAGGGAACTGTGGTTGGTGGTTACACAAATTCATTGACTTAACTATTTAACCATCCAATTTGACTTTTATAAAGCAAGAGCCAAAAAATGGTTGCTCATTTGCCAACGTCTTTGGTAGAGTAGAAAGTCTTACCAGCCACAACCCAAATTTACCAGCATTTGTCTAGATGCCTGATTATAATGGTACTGCTAACATGAAACGTTGCTCTAGGAACTAATATTGCATGATGTTCACACCCTTCTGTTTTTCCTCCAAGACGAACTGGAATTGTGAGGCCAACGTTATATCAGCTTCATCTTGGTCGGCTGGATTTTTCCATGTGGGTTGGCGTGTTTTATCCTTCTGCTTGCTAATCACCTCAAAAAAAAAAAAAAAAAAAAAAAAAAAAAAACAATGAAAAGCTCCAGTTTACAAGACAAGAAGGGGCCAGGCTCTCCAAAAATTCTTTAAATTGTGTCCATTGATCATTACAACATGTGGTTGACAGTTTAAAGAGAAAATTATGATTCTGATTTAGAGAGTATATTTGTGGTTGCAGTGGCTCTAGAGCTAAAGTGAAATGTTATTTGGTCTCCTTAAATCTGTCTCTTAAATAACAAGATTAAGGTAAATGTATCTAAAATAAGGCAGCAAATGCATAGTCTTCCAATGTATTCAAATCCAATTAATGTTCAGGGTCAATATTTCCTCACAATATTATATTAGCAAATCATAATTGATACTTGTTGTTCATGCCCAGTCAGAAGTGCCATATCAGGGGCTAATAACCAAACCTTAATAATCCACTAGGCCTGAGATTATTGGTCAGCCTCACTCAGCCAAACTCCAGCCGGAATAAGAACTCATAATAACAAGGTACTGGGATTATAACTTTCTCTTCCCAGTGTTACCACCCGACATCTAGACAACAAAGTCACCGTTTGCCAGACTGTGCCTAGCTAAATAATAGCAAAAAAGGTCGCCCTGGATAGGAACGCCTGCAGATGTATTTGGGGTCCACTGGTATGAAAGAGCAGTACTATTGATATATGTGGATAAACTAGATTAAGCAGGAAACACAGGCGAGCCAGTACACACCACACATAAGAGTCCCATCACAACTAGGCATCTCAAAAATTATCGTGTCTTGCATTCGTTAGTCTGTCAATAACAATTATTATACATTTAGCTGGCTCCACTGTCGACTAGCAATAAAACGGCTAAAAGAATTCCTAACTTTATTCTGCAAACAGACAGAGTCATAGCAAAGCTTGTGAATTAGTTGTACACTGCAAGTGCCCGAAAAGCCAGTGTGTATGTATAACTACCAGTGTGAAGGAAAGACCAGTGAGCACTGACAAGCTCTGCCAGTGTGTGCTACAGGGTCAGAGCTAATCTGCCTCTGTCCTGTGTCCTCGTTAGCATGGCTCCATTCTGATTAGGCATCAAAGGAACTCTGTGAGCTGTCCAAGAGATACAAAAAAATAATACTGCAAAGACCCTGAGACCCTTATACAAAAAAAAAAAAAGAAAAAACACACCACTACTTTGAAAGTGCATTTAATGAATGCACTTTCAACAAGACAATACGTAAATAATACAGGCCCTGATATCGGACCCACAGCAAGACCCTTCAACTATGAAGCAGACTGTTGTATTAACCCTTAGTGCAACACTATAACCAGGGCGGGAAACAACTTTTTGTCCACAGGAGGACATATTTTATGCTATGGCATCTCTTGCCACACTTTTTGCATGGAGCCATGACTTTAGTGTAAATCCTGCGTTGAGCAAAGGACCACCAACAGCTAACAAACTCTGCTCATTAAAGAATAAGCATTCGAACTATAGTAATCCTCCATAATTCTCAATGACTGACACCACTGACAATGACTGCAACCCAGTCTCCAACCCATTTAAAGCCCTGTCTTGAAACAGAACTAGGCTACTTCTGCTCTTCGACAGCCTAACACACCCATTCTCCTGGGATCATAGTGATCTAAGAGAGGGCTGGAGAGCAGACAAGATTAAGGGAGGAAGCCTACTCTGCCCAGACCAGACCAGAGTGAATGAGATATTTGTGGTGTCTCGCATTTAGAAAGACGTGTGGGATGGCAGAGAGCCATACCGGGTCTGTAAATGACTGAAACAATACGTTTTTGCTTCCCATCACTCAAATATCACCAAATAATGAACTTTTATGGAAACATTGGTCTAGTTAACTTTTTTCAGACATAGAAGACGTCCGTTTTTGAAACTATACATTTCAACATGAGGCAGTAGAACACATGCACAATCCAGTGATCCATTCTGCAGCTCTAAATGAAATATGCCTTACATGTAGTTACAGAAGTCAAAAAGTGACAATGCACCTTCCAGTAAAACACTGCAGTACTGCATTGTTCATGATGACTGGTTTTTTAGGGGAATTGTACATGCATTATCCAGTCTTTGTGACAGCCATGTTCCTAATTTGCAATCAGTAATTACAAAACATTACAGAGCCCGAGACTGAAAAGCAGAGTAGCTAACATTAGCTATTCCATCAAATTTACTGGGAAACAGTCTAGATTTTCAACGTACGACTGATTAGGGTTAATCAACACCTACTATGGTAACAAACAATTCTCATACCAGCCAGCTAACAGTTGAGTCCGTTATACTAGTCGACTTGAAACTTTACCGGTATGCTTTCCCTCTGGCGTGAGATAACCAGCTATCTCTCTAGTCTTTGGCAATTGTTGGAAGGCCTTTGGCTCTCAGGAGGCCCTACTTTCCCCGGTCACCGTTAGCCGACTTGCTAACCCGTTAACCATCCCTAACCAGTCCTCTAAACATACATGTCCATCCAGCAAGTTAGACAGGCTAACATTGGCTTCATGACTCAACGTTAGATGTGTAGTTTTTCTTCATAGATAAATGAAACAACATCAGCTTATTGTTAGTTAGCAAATGAAGTAAATGCCGATAGCTTACAGTGCAGGCTTGCGAGCTGTCAAAATTGCTAGCTGCTAGCTATCCCTTCGGACGGGTGTTGCTAGCGGTTTAGCTGGCGTTAGCCAGCCAGCCAGCTAGCGGGGTTAGCATGTTAGCTTGGGGAAATTAGACACAAAATTACAGCTATACGAAGCAACGCTACACTGCCTAGCGAAGCAAAGAAGGCAAATGTGACATGTTTGACAAGTAATGACTAGTTTCCCGTATTCACAGCTTACCCTTTGTCTGTTAGAAACCCCTACTCAACAGCTCTCTTTGTCTGCAAAAAATGGCTATCAAGAGAAGTCAGGCACATATCCCCCTTGCGGTCCACGGTGTCGGATGAAAGCAAAAATTGTACGCAGGTAGTTGTCGGTTTCATTACGAATGCTTTAAAATAATAGCCAAAACCTATATGATGAATTCATTTAATAGCTGAAATATTGTTTAAATGCCGCGACAGCCTGTTCTTTTTCATGGTGGGGTCTTCTCTCTGCCGTGGTCGTTCCTGTTCCTGGCAGCCAATATGACGGCGGTCTCCCAGCAGACAGAGAGCTGGAAAGGCGGACGGTGTTTAGCATGAGGGAAACGGACTGACAACCGCGAAGCCCAATGGAGAGACGGGAACGGACGGCCACTTCCGACGGTGCACGCGGATAGGGAAAGCCCTGGAGCTGGTTCTTCGTGATGGGCGTCACATATCACCAATGAACGGAGAGAGGAGGGTGACTCTCTCCATTGGCAGCTACTTGGAAACGTGGAGAGGTGAAGTGATGCTGGTGTCCCAGTCAGGCCAGACCAGCAGCATCAGCAACTCACTGATGTCATCCAGGTAAGCCTGGGCCCTGAGGCAGAGGCTCTCAACGTGGGGCCCTTGATGAGGCCTGAAGGGAGCCGCAGCAAAACAAGGAATGGTTTAATTTCACTATTGTTTAATTCACTAGAAATTATCCCATTTAGAGAATGTATGGAATGTGGGTGTCCCTGGGGGGGAAAAATCGTATCAAATGGGGGTCTGTGACCTATTGCGAGTCTATTTAGGGATCTGTAACATCAACATGTTTTTAGACCCCCTGCTCTATGGTATGAGCATGAATTGGGTTCTGAGAATCTCAAAGTGACACACACTCTTATCTACTGAAACAGCACGTACATATTCAGCACGGGTTGAATAACACCTGCCTACGTCAGCATTCAAAAAATACATCACCGGATCATCTTTAAGTTAATAATATGTTGTCTGAATGTTGATGTAGACAGTTGCATTGGTATGGCAAGGCATGGCACTCCCCATACTTTAGCCTAAGTGAGTCCATATTTGATTTTTTTGTTTTCATGTTACGCTGGAGAGCAAAGACCAATCAAAAAAGGGAGAGTCTAGATAATGCCAGGCAACACAACCGAAGGGAAAGAATGCACTCTTAAAGCTGCTGTCTTATGTCTATCCACATTCAACAGGCCAATTCTGGGCTCCTCGGATTAAGACATGCAATGACTTCTTTAAGTTGAAAGTCGAAATATCACTGTCAGTCTTGGGGCTTGGTGCTGAATGCACATGTAGTGTACAATGACAATATGATTGCGATCATTTTAACCCTTTAGGGTTAAGATTTGTATTATGTTACCCAATAACAGCAGTAACCTGCTTAGAATTCTGGTACTGTTAGCCTGTACAAATGAAGGTATTCACAGAGCTGTCTATGCACTAAGTAAACAAGAAATAAAAGCGTTTGGTGTGGAGATGCCAGAGTGGCAAACACGCTGGTATCCCATGGGTGAAATAAAGTAAATAAAGTTGAACGCTCCCTAGCCACTCTCACAAGGCCTCTACTATTGTAGAATTAGACACACACACCACTATGGATGTGTCATAGCTTGCACTACAGCGAATCCTAAGACAATTAAAAGGTCTCAAAGGAGCGTTCGTAGTCACTCACACCCACAGATGAGGTCATCTGCTGGAGTCGGATCATTGGCGAGCACATGACACGGAGCATAATGGGAAGAGGAAGTGGCGTTAGTAATGCAGTAGTTAGCCGGAGCTGAGGTCAAGTTCCAGGGAAATCACCACCCGTCTGAACACATTAGGTTTTACATCTCGGAGCTACTGATCTAATTTGTGCTATTATGAAAGGAAATGAAAGAGAATTACATTAGTGCTGATTCTTTTGTCAGAGGTGATTTGCACTATTGCAGTCAACATGGACTTCCTCTCTTCTCCCATCCCTGTTCCCCACTCTCAAATAGCTGCCATCCTTTTTCGATGAGTTATAGCACTTTCATATCATCTGCAACCAATTGGCAGTAAGTATACAGCGACTTGCTACTGTGTCTTTGTCTTCTGACCTGACATCATCTCAAATGATTGCAAGGCTGTTGTTTATAGTTCATTTGCCTATCTATCCCTGGCTGTGTTGTTGGATAGATGTCTATCTAATGCTATTGATGTGGGAGTGGCACTTGTAACCTAATTGTAACTAACTCCATTGCTCATCAGTGCCTCCTCTGAGAAGGAATCCCCCCTCAATAAACCCAGGACCGGGCTGATGAGGAGATTTATCCCAGTGTTGTCGGTGACATCACTCAGGAATTAGAAAGTGTGTACTGCTGCTGTACATGGAAAAGCAATATTCTACATTCAGAGCAGATGTACATTGTCTTAACCCGCTTATTCCTATTCAGGGTCACAAGGGGGCTGGAGCCTATCCCAGCATGCATTGGGCAGAAACAGGCAGGGAAACACCCTTGACAGGTCGCCAGTCCATGGCAGCGCTAACACACATAGACAGACAGATATACTCACACCTATGGGGCATTTACAGTCTCCAATCCACCTGACTTGCATGTCTTTGGACAGTGAGAGGAAACCCACATGACACAACGGTGACACAACAGTGCTATCCATTGAGCCACTGTGCTGCCCTCATGAAAGACTATTTGTTCAAAATAAAAAGTGTGGTAACTGGTAAGAAAGACTGAATAGCATAGAATAAATTCTGTTTTGGATGTAGTGTGAATCTAAGTGTAAGGGCTCTGGTGGTGAAAAAGACAGGGTTGCCATCTTGTGGCAGCAGGGTGGAAACAAAATTACAGCAACATCAAATTAATATCGTCAGTTTGACTGGTCCATGGTAACTCTCAATCTTTTTTTTTTTTTTTTAGGTATGTGTATTATTGGTTTCTCCACACAGATGGGTGGGACTTACTGATGGGAAGTAATTTCCTTTGGATCTCACCGCAACTGAAAATACATGCCCATTTTGCTGCAACTTGAACTCAAATTTAGGCCTCCCAATCTGTCTTTTTTCTTCATCACAACTTCAGTCATCAATTTGAGAGGGACGTCCTGAATGTTCTTAATCTTAATAAAATATCTAAAGAGGATTACAGGCGGTGCCATGCTCCATTAAGTAAGAAGAAAATACCATCACATTGGAGAGAGTAGAATAGAACAGAATAGAATTTGTGCAAATGCAGCAGGGTGGTGTAGTGAATAAGGTGACAGTCCTTCAACCGATCAAGCACACATGACACCAGGTTTCCGACCTGCTGAAGTGTCCTTGAGCAAGACACTGCAAGCAAAAGTTATTCAGATGTGAACCAACCGAGTGTGACTCCCAGGCTGCTCAACTTACCCCTGATTATAGTAATAAATATTATAGTAATCTGGATGAGTCAGTACACGTCTTTTGCTATGGATTGATTTAGTTGCAGAAGAGCGTCGTCACATCAATGTTCAAAATCATCAGCTACAGAACCATGGGGAGTTTTATCAACCTGAAGTGAACTGACTATTAGAGGCGTCAGCAAACTTAACGGTTTGTCTTTCCAGTAAGTCTTTGGGATCCTAGACATTCCCGTCCTTATTGATTCTTCCATGAAATGTATGTGCTATCTCTGTTAAAAATGAATATCCTTTATTTGGCATATACAATGAGCCATTTTTTTCCAAACCGAAGAGGTCAGCATTCTGCAAACCATGTTGACCTACCTATGTAGGCCTATTTGCCATCAAGCTGTCGTGGCTACAGGGCCCCAAAATCTGTGTGTGTGAGAGAAAGTTAGAGTGTGCTTAACGGGGCAATAGTCCATCAAAACGGTTTGCTTCGTCATACAGGGCCTACATCGACGTTTGAAATGATTAAGAGAAAGGCAACTGACAATATATGGATATCAAGCATTTAATAAGGAGTAGGGCCACCTGTTGCCATCGGAACAGCTTTGATCCTCCTTGTGTGTGTAGTAGGATGTTGGACCTTTCTTCAAGAAGAAAAGCCTCTAGTTTTTGGGATGAAGGAGGAGGGAATCTGCTTCCCTTAAAGGTTCAATGATGTTTAGATCTGCTGACTGGTGAGGCCTTGAAAGGAGTCCGACTTCATCCTGGTGCTCATGAATCCACTCTTGAATTTGTTTAGCAGTGTGTATGGGGCCATTTTCATCTTGGAATATGGAAACATCATGAGGGAACAGTGCTCATATTCCTTGACCGTTGTACGACCATGCAGAGTAATCATCATGCCTACTGACTCCCGGTAGACGGCTGCCCATACCATGGCGGGCTCACCACCATGTCTAATAGTTTGACTGATGCGTCTGCAACTATTTGGCCTCTTTGGAGCTTAGTTATTCGCCTCATGTTGCCAGACCTCTTTTAAAGCTGAAACATACTGATAACCGGTACTCGACTATGACTGGCTAAAAGTTACTTAACGTTACGACTGGCTTAAGTAACTTAACGTTGTGTTTCCGTTATTTTGTCCACCCCTTTATTGGCAATGCAGAACTATTCCACAGTCACTCCATATCTCCAAATACCAACAACGCACGTGCCATAAATGCATAATCCAGTCTAGCCTCAGGCGTCCTAGATGTAAAGCACGAGACCTTTCGGTATTTACACAAATGTCACACGACCGGTCACATGCTCGTGCTTGCGCTTGGGATTAGTTATATGAAAAGTATTATCGTGATTTTTCTTCTGAATTGATTTCCGTGGTGATCAGATTGCCTCGTGGACTTGATAGTGTTCTATAACGGAAATTACTCAACAGACAAATGAGTCCGGCTTATTGAGTGCAATTTAAGTCTCGTCCACGGGAGGAGTCCGTTTGGAGTCAGGATGGAGGATCACCATCATGCTGCGGAGGCGAACGGTGTCTCCAGTGGTAAAATAGTTACTAAATGCTTGTGCAGTGAGTCTAAGCGTAGTGACTCGTGCAGAGAAGAGAAGGGCCCCGGGGGCTCCGGAGACGCAGCCAGGCTCTCGAGCATAGAGGGAGCCTACAGCACCATCCTGAAGGAGCTTGGAGAGGACGCCGACCGGGAGGGGCTTTTACGCACACCATTACGCGCGGCCAAGGCCATGCAGTTCTTCACCAAAGGCTACCAGGAAACGACTGAAGGTAAAGTTGTAAGAATCTCGAAAGAGTTTAAAGCTCATTTTAGAAGACAAAGCAATTTCGCAATGGTAACCAAATCTGGATTTTGGGAAAATATTTAAAGAAGTGGGGAAAAATGACAATGGCATGAGGTAATCTCACTTGTTTCCATTTTTTCAAGAATTTATTTTCTTTAATCAGGTGACATTATCTTGATACTAGTTGAGTGAGAAACCTTTTTTCAATACATACTTGAGCTTACTTACCCACCCCAGTGGCAGATGTTCACTTGTTTTAAGGAAAACAACATTTCACGACTCAATTGAACTAAATGACTTGTTAAGGTGGATATTTCTGCAATGGAAGTGAATAAAAAAAATAAAAAAAAGGCATATTTAGACTATCAACTTGTGGAAAGAGGACATTTCAATATAGCCATATTACAAAATCATGTGTCCCAAAGCCACACCATATGTTGAAATGTAACATCTAAGCTTCCTAGTGCCAACAGATTCATGTCATAATTCACCTGGATCAACTGATGCTACACTGATCAGCCATAACATTAAAACCATTTGGCGGTGGACAGGGGTCAGCATGGGCACTCTGACCGGTCTTCGTCTACGCAGCCCCATACGCAGCAAGCTGTGATGCACTGTGTGTTCTGACACCTTTCTATCATAGCCAGCATTAACTTTTTCAGCAGTTTGTGCTACAGTAGCTCTTCTGTGGGATCAGACCAGACGGGCTAGCCTTTGCTCCCCACGCGCATCAATGAGCCTTGGGCGCCCATGACCGGTTCACCAGTTGTCCTTCCTTGGACCACTTTTGGTAGGTACTAACCACTGCATACTGGGAACACCCCACAAGACCTGCCGTTTTGGAGATGCTCTGACCCAGTCGTCTAGCCATCACAATTTGGCCCTTGTCAAAGTCGCTCAGATCTTTACACTTGTCCATTTTTCCTGCTTCCAACACATCAACTTCAAGAACTGACTGTTCACTTGCTTCCCAATATATCCCACCCCTTGACAGGTGCCATTGTAACGAGATAATCGATGTTATTCACTTCACCTGTCAGTGGTTTTAATGTTGTGGCTGATCAGTGTACATTCTAACCGATGGACTCATGATTTGTCACTTTGAGTTTTGCCATTTGCTGCAATATAAATACTGATATTTACAGGACCTAAAACTCACACTTCATCTCCTACAGATGTCTTGAATGATGCAATGTTTGATGAAAACCACAATGAGATGGTGATTGTCAAGGGCATTGATTTGTTCTCTCTCTGTGAACATCACCTGGTGCCCTTCTTTGGCAAGGTAATTGTAGGATGTGTCTCCATTTTATTTAATCAAATTTACTGTCATACCTATCCACTAATATGTAGTACACATTATATAAGGGATACCTTGTGTATATTGATGTTATATGCTTTGTTTTAATGTGTCAGGTTCACATTGGATACCTCCCAAACAAAAAAGTGGTTGGTCTGAGCAAGCTTGCAAGGTGAGGTGATGACAGTGTATACACACACACACACATACACATACACATGCCTGTCTCCCTGACTGTACTTTTCTATTCTTTCAGAATTGTTGAGATCTACAGCAGAAGACTTCAAGGTATAAATAGCATTGATTCGGGTGCTGCTTTGGGTTTTTCCGCAGTAGAGCTTATGTAATGTTTTCTCTACAGTTCAGGAGCGCCTCACCAAACAGATAGCAGCAGCCATCTCTGAGGCGCTGGAGCCAGCCGGTGTGGCAGTGGTGATTGAGGCTGTGTGAGTATTCAACCTTGATCAAATACATGGCAGACCTGGGTCCAAAGTATTGGCAAATCATTCTCAGCACTTGTTTTAACCCTCTTGGAATGCCAGATGGGTGGGTTTCACTGCATCATGACCGCTCAGAAAGTGTCACTTGAGAACATAGTGTGGAGAGCTACAGTCTTAAGTGTTAAATGGCTTCTAAATCGGTGTAAGTCATAACCTTGTGCTTTGAAGGTTTGCAGTAATTGAAGCTGCCTCCTTTGTGTATTTCAGTCACATGTGCATGGTGATGAGAGGTGTGCAAAAGACCAACACCAAGACCGTAACAAGCGTCATGCTGGGAATGTTCCAGAAAGACCCCAAGACCCGCGAGGAGTTCCTTGCCCTTACCAAGAAGGACTGAGAACTTTTGACCTCAGCAGGCAATTCTACAAAACTGTCGACACTTAAGCAATGCAGTTACAACTTTTGATTTCCCCATTTGTGTCTCTGTCTCCTTTTGATTTTCAGTGGAGCACTGTCTCAACTTTCTCAAGAGGTTTTCGGGGACTGTGTCATGTGCATCAGACACGAGGAATGTCTCATCTAAAAAAAAAAACAGT
>OOFE01006675.1:1794-24218 GCA_900323365.1 Monocentris japonica | reverse complement strand
GCTACAGGATACCAAGACATTTTAGCCAATTGGGCACTTCCAACTTTGTGGCAACAGTTTAGGGAAGGCCCTTTGCTGTTCCAGCATGACTGTGCCCCTGTGCACAAAGCGAGGTCCATAAAGACATGGTTAGACGAGTTTGGTGTGGAGGAACTCAATTGGCCTGCACAGAGCCCTGACCTCAACCCTACTGAACACCTTTGGGAGGAATTAGAACGCCGATTGCGAGCCAGGCCTTTTCGTCCAACATCACTGCCTGACCTCACAAATGCTCTTTTGGCTGAATGGGCACAAATTCCCACAGACAGACTCCAAAAGCTTGTGGAAAGCCTTCCCAGAAGAGTGGCGGCTGTTTTAGCCACAAAGGGGGGTCCAACTCTATATTAATGCCCATGGTTTTAGAATGGGATGTCCAGCAAGCTCATATAGCTGTGATGGTCAGATGTCCACTGACTTTTGGCCATATAGTGTATGTGTGATGGTCAGGTGTCCACTCACTTTTGGCCATATAGTGTACCAGACAACTTGGAAGGATGTCTAACAGTCTTTTCAGTCACAAATGTTTTTATTTGTAGTTACTTTTATTTTGAAGGAAAATTCACCTTACTTCCTGGTCAACTCTGGCCGCTTGAAGCAACTTTACTCCCACAACTGGCGTCTACCATCAGGAGCTACAGCTGCACTGGTGGTGGATTTAATAAATGATGGGAAATGTAGTTCTGCACAACATTTAATAGTTTTGGGGTCATTGCAGTAATTTTTTGCAGTAGTTTTGTATTTGCTTAGAAAATGTGCTGCTGTGTATGTAAATTGACTAATAATGAGAGAAAGTTTCAACACATAATGCATTATTGTTTGAGAGTTAGTCGATGAAGATCCCACATAAGACATACAGTTTTAAATTAAAAAAGGTCATGATTTCAAGTCAACCCACAAAACCTATCGGGTAGTCCCCGATGACATGAGCAAGTGTTTCGTCTGCCCCTTGGCAGAAAGAGCATTTCTTTTCCAAATCACTTTTGAATCTTTGAAGTTCTCTTTAATGGGGTAATAGCAATGTGTAATCTTAAATGTGATACCTCGGACCTTTGGCAGCATCTTAATTTCTTGCAAAGGTGTAAGTTTTTGTTGCACCAACAGCGTCACATAAAAGTGAGAATGTATTTCCTTTATCATCATATGAAACTCAATTTCCGGGCAAATACTATTATTGATACTAATACTATTATTGCGAACAGTATGATACTCTTCGCATCATAAACGTAGACCTAATTAAATAAGAAATCCAAACTGTTATTGATACTTCATGTTTCCCATGAATTTATGTTATTAGACATATTACAGCGCCATTCTGGCGTTAAAGTAGAACTGCAGCGAAATGCAACGGTTGCCATGGTGCGGCGTCAGCTCTAGGGCTGTCAGGGGCGAAGGAGTAGGCGTGGACTGAAAAAACACAGCGGGCTGACCGCTTAACCCGGACTTGCTGGTTAGCCACCTCGTCCTGGCTATTGATTTACGTCAGATAATTACAGGATTGTAAATTACCCGATATTCTAAAACGAGAGTCATGGTTATTTGTTCACAGAAATGGAGGGAGAGTTTGCCTAACAGTGGTAGTAACTCGTAGCTAACGTTAGCTAAGTGAACTTGCCAATGCTAAGTTGCTAGAAGTAAAAGCTATCTAACGGTAGCCCGTCCAGCCAAACTGATGTATTGCTAATGTTACTCAATTTGAATCAAACAAAGAAATAACAATTCAAGAGGATAAAAGGCAAAAGCGGAAAACGGACAGGTTGGTGTTAGCGGATATGTTAAGCCTAACGTTACAACACATCCCACCTGTTGATGATAGCCTTAGGTTGTTAGCTTTTGTTGCCCTGCTAGGTAGCAGTTAGCTTAGCTACAGTACGTTTCTACACGTTTTCTTTGGCTAACGTTTGCGAATGTTAATACGTTTAAATGCATTTGAGCTGACTCTACCGCTCTTTCTCTCTTATTCCTGTCTTTTTGCGGCGATAATATTGTTTGTGAGTAATGGACCCGATTAGGTATGTGATGTGCTTAACGTATATACCATGTGTGATTTATTTGGGTGATTTCGCAGACCGTCTTATAACAATGCACCTGTCAACAGCAGACGGTCTACGTTAATCCAATCTGTTAGTGTCACAAAGAGCAGGCTAGTCCGGTTACTACTGCTGTAGTAAGCATTTGATAACAAGGCATCCATATTGTGTATATATTTGTTTTCACCTGACAGCTCGCAAGTGACCTGACTGCATTGATTTTCTCAGCTAATAAGGTTATCATGAGCCCTAGAGACTGTCAGACTAAGTTCCCTTTAGATAAGAGAGTTGGTCTACCTATAGTTAATTACAATTACGTGCAATTAAAAATTTGTTTCTTTGCAATTCTCCTGAGATACACATACATGTGTGCGTTTCATCAGAGGGATATGAACACAGTGACAGCCACATGAGGAAAAGCTACTTGTTCAGTGTCCTGCTCGAGGCTGCTTTGGCAGGGATGGATACTAGCTGGAAAGTATCTTCTTCATCTCGCCATGTTCAACATATGATAGATCAAACACAGATGTCTCTGGAACAAGTTGTAGATGCATCTAGGAGAGAGCCATTGGAGCTATTAACTAACTGAGTTTCGATGCAAGTTTTCTATTAATGTAGTGGAGAAAGTCATCGCTAATAACACCATTTTTTTGTAATGATCAAATCTGTAATCTATTGGTAATAAGACAGGCTTCTTTCCGTCAGGCTGCAGTGCCACTCATCAGGTGCAGAGGCTATACATCCGAATATGCCTGTCCTACAATGATATTCTTTTCCCTATATGGAGATGCTGCCTGTGTGTATCAGTGTTGTCATAGATACTTTGCCATCAAGTGATTCTATTATTGTCATGGGCGATGAAGGGACCTTGAGATGCCCTTAGCACAGATGCATAGGCTACTTAACTTGTGTTTCTCCTTTGAACTACACAACACTATTTTATTCATTATTTACTAGATGTGTGTGTGTGTGTGTGTGTGTGTGTGTGTGTGCGTGCGCACATACACGCACGCATTTGTTGTGCTCAGCAACAAATGATCTGGCTGCTCAATAGGCCAGAAGAGCAGACAGAGGCAGGCTAGTATTTTGTGTGTAACAGCACTGGTGTGGAATAGTGATATCATTAAGCAGCCTCATGGAAAATTCCACCTCAAGACGCACAAGCCTCAGACAAACCAGTTGGCCTAGCTTCTTATTACTGTTTTGGATGAATTTTGCTTGCTTGCCCAGTACAAATGTTGAAATTAGTTTGCCAGAAGATTTTTCCAATCTAGAAGCCAAGTCCATATGTTAACCTGCTAAACCAAGTAAAGTATAACCAGGTTGTTTGGCATAGAATTTGATATCCCATGTAAAGAAGTTTGATTTGAACAATGGAAGAGTAAATTGGTAACTTAGTCAGTTCTCAATCAAAATCATATTTGTTACTGAATTCAAGGTGACCCAAGGTGCCCTTTTCAATTTTTACTTTAAATTGTTACTCAGACAAATTCATGATGTGATTTGATGTCTGCTTGGTTAATTCCTCAATTCTTTAATTTGTCCATCCATACAGTGTCCATCCATACCCAAAGTGACAACATGGAATCGAAAAACACCACCCACACCTGCGAAGACAATCGGGATGCTGATCAAAGTCGCCAATCCCTCCAAAGTACAAGGAAAGATTCCCGAGCATCATCATTCCAAAAACAGAAACACGAGAAGAGTTTCCAGGACAAGTGCCAGGATGCAGCTGAAAAGGAGAGTTGTGCCGAGGACAGGTCTAAAACTCGAATCTGGGATCCAGATCCAGATCGGGATCGGATATCTGACGGAGAGAGACGGAGAAGCAGTGGGTCATTCTATTCAGAGGACTATGAGAATGAGTCTCCCTCAGAGCACTCACTCTCACCATACTCCCGGTCCCGGACACCATCCCCCACGCCACAAAGAGGGATGCGTGTAAAGAGGATTTCTAGTAGTCCCTTCTACAAGGGTAAGTAAAACACACACACACCATCCAAGAAATAGATTAATAGATGGACAAGTCAAGCTACAGTCATAGACATTGGAGTCTTTGTTGTTGAAGTTCCACTGATTGTCCAGCAGCTGGCAGTGCAAGGCACATTTCAGTATGTTGGTTTCTTTTAAAACACTGATGAATATTTTCATGAGAGCAATTTATTACCCTCTACTTTAAGTCACAAAGTAGTTGCTTTTTAGATGAGCAATTCATACCACTGCAGTCTAATATGGATATTAGAAAAAGTCTCACAACATGCCAATCATGGTGTTATGAGTAGGTACAGCTGGTTTTTGTGACATTAAAAAATGTCATTGACTTTCATAACCTCAGCCTTACCATACAGGATGTGATATCCGTTAGTGGGCATCATATTTCTCCACCACCCTAGGTGATGCGTGTCATTGGGGTGTACATGTATGTCGATGTGTTTCAGTAATGGCCTTTAAAAACAAGCCCAATGTATAGTCTAACTACCTTTTAATAATTTATACATACTGTGTTTTTCTCTACCTTACAGGCGGTGTGGGGCGTCAGGGTGTGTCTCGCCCTCAGCGTCCTGGTGGTCAACCCCAGTCTCAGCATTACCGCTTGGGGTTGCGTTCCCAGAGCAAGGAGTCCACGCCTCCCAAAGACCTGGACCTGGTCACCAAGAGGATGTTGTCAGCCCGCCTGCTGAAGATAAATGAACTACGCAATGCCCTTGCCGAGCTGCAGATGCGCACTGACGAGCTACAGAAGGAGAATCGCATCCTCCGACAGGTAACCCACCAATCAGGCCAGGGTTGAATCCAAGGGGCCAGTGAGGGGGGTCTTGAGTGGGTGAATTTTGCAGTAGTACCCAACACCAACTAATGCTAATCTAATGTTAGTTAAAGCAGTTACATACACTGATCAGCCATATATTGGGAAGCAAGTGAACAGTCAGTTCTTGAAGTTGATGTGTTGGAAGCAGGAAAAATGGGCAAGCGTAAGGATCTGAGCAACATTGACAAGAGCCAAATTGTGATGGCTAGACGACTGGGTCAGAGCATCTCCAAAACGGCAGGTCTTGTGGGGTGTTCCTGGTATGCAGTGGTTAGTACCTACCAAAAGTGGTCCAAGGAAGGACAACCGGTGAACCGGCGACAGGGTCATGGGCGCCCAAGGCTCATTGATGCGCGTGGGGAGCGAAGGCTAGCCCATCTGGTCCAGTCCCACAGAAGAGCTATTGTAGCACAAATTGCTAAAAAAGTTAATGCTGGCTATGATAGAAAGGTGTCAGAACACACAGTGCATCGCAGCTTGCTGCGTATGGGGCTGCGTAGCCACATGACCGGTCAGAGTGCCCATGCTGACCCCTGTCCACTGCCGAATGGTTTTAATGTTATGGCTGATCGGTGTATTCTAGTAGTTCAAAATTGTGCATTAAAAGATAACTCACTCATTTTTGCTGGCACACTGCCATTTTTCTCAAACTGGTCTTGTTTGGCAAAATGGTAACAAATATCTTTAACAAATGAATGCAGGTTTATATGAGATGATGCAAAACTGAGGTTATGATAGGAAGTCTTAATGTTATAGAGAAACAGTAGCATTGATGAAATGAAGAACAAAGCCAAACATGGACAACGCACAAATGTGTACAAGATCAAACACATACAATAACATTTTATTTCGTCTCCTTTTCGTCCTATCCATGCTGCAGCTCCAGGTGCGTCAGGAGAAAGCCCTGCAGCGCTACGACAACACAGAGAGTGAGATCACCCAGCTGCTGTCGCGTCACTCCAATGAGACCCACGCGCTGCGTGAGCGACTGCGACGGGCTCAAGAGCGGGAGCGAGTGGCCGAGCGGCAACTAAAGGACAGTGAGGAGCGGCTGCAGAGGAGTCAGGCAACCATCACCCGGCTGAAGAAGCTGGTTGACCAGCGAGAGTTAGGACCCAGGGAGGAGCTGAGTCGCAGGCTGGAGGAAGAGAGAGCACGGGCCGAGGAGGGAGAACGCAAGATTAAGGTAAGTTTAGTTTTATTTATTTATTTTCAAAGGAACAGCGTATACTTTGGCCGGTAGTTGAGAATTGGCGCTAGTGAGCACCAGTGTTAGGCTGCTCAAAAAAAACAATATTATTTTACTTATTACTCCTTGGAAGCAGTCATTTGTTACACTACTTGTTCTTTGTACTTAATGGTAGAGTTTCTGCTCTGGAATGCACTGTCATCTGCAGGACCTGAATCATACAGTCCATTGAATTGGCCACAGGTGGGCTCCAGTCAAGTCACTGAGGCATTTCAAGGACACCAAAAGGAATTTGGATGCACCTTAACTCAATTTCAAGAGTCACTGTAAAGGGGTTGAATACATTTTAGCTTTTCATTTTCACTAAATTTGTAAATTAAAAAATCTGCTTCGACATTAAGGGTTTTTGTGTATCGATCAGTGACAAGAAAAATCTAAATTTAATCCATTTTGAATTACTCTCTGAAGGTACTGTATGTAAGTAGTAACTAGAGGAGGATATACAGAATGTGTTGATGGATGGATGAATTGACAAAATTGATCAGAGTATTTGACTATTGGCCTTTTTCTAAGTAAGGTTACTTTGGGTAGGGCTAGATACAGTATGATAAGAATGAGGAAACCTTATATACAGTTGAGATCGCAGAGGCTGCTGTACAGTATGGATCAAGACAGTCAACTAAGAAAAACAAACAGCACATGATCTCTCCCAGGTGTTCTCACAATGTGATTTGTCGCCTTGGTAAGAATTTATGGGTGTCTGGTTTGGGAGGTTATGTGACAGCTAGATAAACTGCAGGTTGCAGATAATAATACAGACTCTCAATTCCCTCTATTGACATAATACATATGGGCAACTGGAAACTGTGTTTGTGTGTCTGTGTGTTTGCAGGAGCTGGAACGCAGTATGGAGCTGAGCAATGGTAGTTACCAGAGGCAGCTGGCTGCAGAGAGAAAGAAGACCATCAATGCTCAGGAAGAGATGAGGGTTATACAGGAGGAGCTGGAACGACTGGGCAGTAAACTCAAGGTATATACACACAAGAATGACCACATTGACACAGATCTACGTGTGTGCACACATATTTATAGGGGTAAAATAACAGGTTCTTCATGGTCTAAAATTTGTTTCCCTATCAGGAGAAGGAAAGGGAACTGGATGCCAAGAACATCTATGCCAACCGCATGGTGAAACCCTCACCCAGAAAAGACACTGATAATGGGACAAAGAGGAAGGGTAAGGCATAACTGTTGGTTGCTGTTCATGATTGTCTTTGTACATTTGTGTGTATGAATGCATGAGCTTATTTCTTTGTGTGTTTGTTTTGTACATGGAAGCACAAGCTTATTTGTGTGTTTATCTAAACTCTGTCATATTTCTCATGAAACCTGGATAAGTATTAGTAGGATCTATCAACGTAGTTGCTTTTGAAGGCATAATAACCCAAATAATAAATTTGATGGCCTGGGGCATTAAAATATTTTGAACAAAAAAGCATTTGAATGTAGACACATGACTTACAAATGTATAGTGCAACTACCATGACTAACATTTGTTATGTGATAGCCGTGGAATGTGATTGACAAAAATGAATTCTGATTAGTACTCTGATGTGAACCACATGTTCATCCCACATGTAGTCCCCAGCAGGAACAGCACCAAGGCAGTGCAGACTGACCACAGGATGTTGAGTCTAGACTTCCCCACTCCTCCCCCTGCCATCACCAACGGCAATGAGTACAGCGAGCAGGCACCCGATGACTACCTATCACTCAAGGTAAAGTGTCTCCACCTTCTTCACCATCCATGTTTCATCATCTGGTTTTGATTCCACTCTATCACTGTTATCAGTCAGACTGTTCTCCCTTTTTCTGTTTTCTTTCATTTTCTCTGAACAGGACAAAGTGGACAGAAGACAGAGAGAAATGGGGGACAGGGTGGAGCAAGAGTGGGAACACCAGAAGATGACAGACAGAGAAAAGGAAATAGATAGGGAGAGGGAGTTGGAAAACGAGAGAGAGCAGGAGAAGGAGGATAAACAGAGACTCAACCAGGAACTGAATGCCCTCGAAGAGAAGGCAAGGAGACTAAGAGATGGTAAGAACAATAAGTGAACAGTGTACATGCACATCCCTATTGAAAAACATGGAGCAAGCAGTGTTTAGTTTCCTCCATGTGAGAGGGCAATATTTTAAGTATTAGAGTAGTGAAACCCACGGGACCAGCTTTACAGGAATTTCAACCACCTTCTAACTAACATGATATTACCAGAACAAGGTTTTACCTTTCGCTGCATAGAAATGTTGTGGTAAGACTTAACCTAGCTATCTAACCTATCTCCTTTGCTTTCACTCATCACAATTGGCATCTGCAACCATTTTGTGCTGGCCTTCCCTCTTAGTACGCTTAAAGTGAAATTTATATGGAGGCACAAAATCATGTGTGCGAAAGCAACCCATTACACATGGACTATATAACTTATCTATCTGATTCAGCCTGGGTGAGGTGGTGTAGCTAGTCAGCTAGCTATTAAGTCCTACATGGTCCAACTGTGGTCCATCGGAGGTGTCTGAGCGGCCCAGAGATGAGCAAGGCTCACAACTAGGGGAGAGGGACAGAGAGTATACTGTAAACAGTACTCAGACCAGGTCAAAACTGCTTTTGAAATAGTTTCAAATATTTGAAAGAACCATAAAGCAATTTGCTTCGGTAGAACATTTTCACTTTTTAGTGTACGACCTCCATATGAGGGCTACTGTCATCAGTATGGGAATACTCAGTTTCATTTTGAATATTTACAGGGTTTTTTTCTGGAGCCATCATATAATTTGAAGTTTGAAGCTTATTCTCAGAAACCTATTTTGCTCAGCTCTGCACTAGACCTGTATAAGACACGTAAGAATCCCTCTATAGAACTTACTAACAGAACACAGAGCAGATTTTAATGAATTTACCTTGAGATTTTAATTTGCCCTAGAAACGTCTGTTTAAGACACAATGTCTTCCTTAATTGATTTTCTCCAGGACTGCAGAGTTGACGGCTGATGGGATCTAACTAGAGCAACTAGTTGCATTCCATTTCTGTGCCTAAGCAAGAGAGGAACTAAAGACTATGGACATATTCTACTGCTTTGTCCGCCAAATCTTCTGCTTCTTCTTTTTGTGATAAAGAGTAGTGGCTTTTACTTAAACCCTACATACTTTATGTCCACAGGCTGGGAAAAAGAAAAAGAGGAAGAAGAGAGAAAGAGAATGAGTCACCCATTGAACCAGAAGGAACAAGAAAACAAGAGGAAGCGTGGCCAAGTCCAGGAAAAGGTGGAGAGGTGGAATCAAGAAGCTCTGGCCAATCAGCAGGCAGCAGAGGAGGAGCGGCACAAGAAAGAGCAGTTACTGGCTAAGATGCGTGAGATCGACCATCAAAACCAGCCGGGACAGGACCCCACGCTTGCTGAGATTGATCCTTCCGAGTCCAATCAGGGTGCCACTGTCCATTCTTCTCCCAGTTTGTCTGAACCGAGGAACCAGAATTCTTCCATTTTCAGCTTCACAGAACCAGAGGAGTCGGCGAGTTTGCGTGCTGGTGCAGGAAGCAGGGAAGGTGGGAGGAGAAGAGTAGGTGTAGAGGGCGGAGTAGGAACAACAGGGATGGGGAGGAGAGGAGCGCGGTCTCAAATCTCCATTGAAGACTTAGCATTTGGAAGCTACGCGCCTTCTTTTGGACTACCGGCTGCTCGAGGCTCCTCTGGCATTCCTCCACCTCCACCCAAAGAGGGCAGGGACTCTGCATTAGAAGCAATAGGAGTTTTCAGTCTTGGAGGGTTTGAGAAAGAGAAAGAAAAGGAGACAGAAAGAGGGGTGGGAAAGGAGGGGAAGGACAGGAAGTCCAGCTTAATGCAGCAACTGTTTGGAACCCTGGCCAATTCCTCCAATAAAATGGAAGTCCTCAGTAGTCCTCCAACCATCAATGGGGTACGTTCAAGAAGGGAGGGACTGTTCAACTTCAACTCCGAGTCCTCTGCTCCCATTACTCCCCCAGCCCCGATGCTAAGCACCCTACACGTAGCGGAGAGCAGACCCACCATCCGTGCCATCGCCTCATTTGATGACGACATAGAAGAACTCACTTTATGATTTGCTGAAAAAGGAAATTACTCTGATTGGACAGTTAAGGAGGTAATCAGTTTCTAATAGGCCAACACAGCTGTCAGTCTGGAGGTGATTCCTACATGATATGTGATTGTGAGTGATGATTGTTGTCAAATCATATAAATTCAAGTCTGAATATGTGTCATTTGAAGTGAATTCCTTTGATTTTCATTGTAATGACACAATACTTTCACCATTCCTACAACCAAACCGAGAAAGCAACAATTTGTCTTTCTGTGAAGTATCTGAAATACCCATATTATGATGACGAGTAACTATTGAAGTTTAAATGTGTAAAGGCACTGTTTTACTGTGGTGCATCAATGTATTTCGAGTTGCAGCAAGTGGGGAATCTGTAATTGAATATGGTCATCATGCACTCAAGTAAAAGTGTGTGTGTGTGTGTGTGTGTGTGTGTGTGTATGCATTATATATGGAAGACAAAGATACAGAAATGAGTTCATTTTAATGCTACTTGCACTTTTAAATATAGTGCAAATATATATATTTTTTTAAATAAAAAATGTGGTACACTTAAGTGCAGTTCAAGTTTGAGAGGCATGGATACAGTTATTGTTATGAGTCCTCTTTTAGAGTACATGCCCTAAGAATGTATAGTGAGTGATATGACAAATCACACTATTTGTAGAGTGGTTGCTATATGTTTGTTGGCCTGACAAATGTATTGCAAGAGACAGGTTTTAAAAACTGTGTTTTTTACAACTGTCTTTTACAATAGTTGTCAGGAAGAATATTCTGCAGATTTATAACCCACACTTTTCTGTTTCTTCCAAATGTCTCTCTAACGGTTAGAAGAAAATGTGCTTGCACTACAGAAAGGTATTGCCCTGTTGACATATTGTTGAATAACATAATGTTAAAGGCACAGTCATGTCTGTGTAGCCAATAGTGGGTGGAAGTAAAAAGAAATCTAGCCTGTCTGTCAGTTTAACAAGCACACAGAGTATTGGGTGTATGAGGGTTGATGGGTTATATGTTGATGGAAGTTCTACCTACTCTTACAGACAATCAAAAAGAAAACTTCAAAGCAGTAGACTTACTTTCTAGCGTCACACTATCGAGCTAATATTTATTGTGGATAATGATAGGTGAGCTGAGCCTGTTGAGCATTTGCAGTATCTGCCCATTCTCTTTTAAAGATAATTTAAATGACACTATCTTGAAGTGGAATATAGACAAACGAAGTCTTCTGTTGTCTCCCTTTATTTATTTACTTGTTTTTCAGTACGATTCTTTGCAGAGTTCAAAGAGAAAATCAATTTAATATTCCTATAGGTATGTATAGTGTGTGTGTAAATAGAAAGTTTATAGTGACCTTACCGTACTTTATGGTATTCTTTATCTTCTGTGGTATCATTATGATTTTCCTATAGGGACTTGCCGTTTTCAGGTAATATTTGTATGGTATTCTAAAATGTATAGTAGGATCACTACAGTTATTTTTCGTAAAGGATGCATCCAATGAAAACACCAGTCTGGATTGTTGATTTTGTTTTTCTTTCCACCTTTGGTACAATTGTCGTCTTTAATGTTTGTAAAAAAAGTTTGTTTGTTGAATTTTGTCGAATGAAAATAAATTATAATAAGAGTAAAACCGTCGCATGCTTATCAGACCGTGGCGCAATTGGTGCATGGTCGGGATTCCTGGGATGTCTCTAAGCAACCAAAACCTGACGCAACCTCACCGCCCCTCCTCCGGTCCCTCTCTGTTCTGAAAACAAGTGGACCGAGGAGCGGTGGATGGAATGAGGGATAATATCACAGAGAGCGCACTTGTGATGGCGCTTACTGATGTGGCCGTATGGATCAGAAGTGGCCGTCTGGAAGTTGGACTGCACAGCACGGACAATCCTTCAAGGTACATTAGCCGTACGCAGTTTGCGTTACAGTATTTCAGGGATGGCTGGTACTATCGATTAACCTCGCAACACGGTATCTGAGAAGCTACAGTATGTTGTGGTGAATGTATGCTCACGTGTGAAAAATGTGGAGGCAACAAGCCACGCAGTTCATCATTGCAGTGTGTGTGTGGACTTAATTTTAGGTGCGTCTAGAGGCTATCTCCGTAAGTTCAACACCAGCCCTAGTTGTGTATGTGGCATTGTCTTTGGCCTTTAAGACAGGTACGATTCGTGGTCTATTTTCTGACGAACCAATGAGAATATGTTGTAGTCTATATAAAAACTAACTGGGCCGCGTGCCTAATTCCTAATTCTTTGTATATATGAATGACAGACGTGCTCTATTCATTTATTAACTTTGACACAATTTTGTAAACCGAGTTTTTTTTTAATCTACACAAACAGGAACTGAAGTCTGTATTGTTGTATTAACTGTATTATTATTTTATGTTAAATCCAAGCCATACAGCATTTGCCCTGTACCTATATGAATGCCTTTCATGTGAATGAAATCGGGTAATTTTCACATGATAGCCTGTGAGAGTTGATCATTATAAGCAAAACTCCAATTTGAAAGTCAACATCTCCACATTGGAATGGTTATGTTATAGAGGTTATGGAAAGTTATGGAAAGACACCCAGTGGGCCAAGATTAGTTACAGTGCGGTTACGTTTGTTACGTAGACATTGACTTCATGTCTCGGATAGAAGCCCTTTGGCCAGACCAGGTTCTGGCATCTCAAACTCCAACACCACAAAATGTATTATATTGGTGCGGCAACTCTGGAACTGGACGTTGCCGAGCAATCACATTCGGCAGTCAGTAGCCATGAAACCAGAGGAATGTTATGGGTGGAAGACTGGCATGCTTAGTGATTTGGATGCCAGTTTGGACATGTGGATAATGGGGAGAAATGGTCTTTCTTTTCCAGGCTCCATTAGTGTTATTATTTGCCCCAAGCCGCCATTTGATATTCAGGATGTACATTTTGGCAGCATAGAGATGAAGGTTTCCTGCTGGTCTGTTTCAAAGTGCCTGGGTTCACCAAAAGTGCCTTTTAAACTACTAGGCAGCCACCAATACAGGATGAGGATTGTAATGAGTCTGGCCACTAAAGATGTCTTTATTTACAGCATATCAGAGAAAAAATATATATTTGACTGAATATACAGTCACATATATATTGTGAAGACAACACATGTTATGTTTATATTCTGCATGCTCTACATACTGGACTATAATGCACACCCTCTGCTGCTCTGCGGTTCTCTTTTACAGTGTACTTCACTTCCTTACTGTACATACATGGTCTTTACAAAGTCTTTAAAAATGCACGTAGCATAGATTTTCCTCCTCCTCTAATGGCCTCCTATAACAATACAGTCTCCAGAGACACATTGATTCCTGTAGAGAATAAGGAGAGGAGCCATTCCCCAAGCATTTATAAGTCCGCTACTCTGCACAGTCAGAGGTCTATTTTACCTTGCAAAACAGCCAAGCCTATCATTAGATACAAGGGCAATGACTTCACCGCTGGTCTGCTGTGCCCATTATGGAATAACTGAGTGGTAACCACTTACTGAGTACTTGAAAAGTTTTGTGAGAGGATCCTGAGCCAAAAGCCTGCTTTCGCTGCCTCTGTCTCTCTTACCACAGTATGTTTATGCTATATTATCCAAGAGGCTGTGTTACAGTGCAGAAGCAGTTTGTTCCTTTATCTCCCGAGGTAGGCTTTTCTTCAGGCGGTCCTTCATGCCCATCCCACAGTGTTTCTGAACTGGCCAGAGTGATTATTGATATTTGGAATGTTTGCACCACGATACAGCAGTGAAACCAGGAAGTAACCATCTTCATGCACCTTGGTTTTATCACTCAATTTGAATGCTATGAATGATACAACACTACAACACGACATTACAAATATTGGCTTCCGTTAAAAGTGTATTGTAATGTAATATTAATAATTAACTGCTGCCTTAGATGCAAAATATACATTGTTGAGCAGTCCCTTTTAACTATAATAAGTCTTCACCACAACAAAATGGCATCATCAAAATAGGTCTTTAGTAATTGACTCTACCCATGTCATTTGTCTGTTGAGGTATGTCCTGAATGTACCGAGGAATGCTCAGATTCACTCATAATGGGCAGTATAGGTTGGGAGGCAGAAAAATGCTGATTCATTTAAAGTGGCAGTGTCGTTGCTATGGAAACGGCTTGTTCCCGTCAAATGAAAACCCCGGAGGTGTGTTCCTCAGTGTGCTGATCCTTTTTATTTAACACAAAACGACAAAAGGCCACGCGTTTAATCTGAGTACATTTAAAGTACTTAAGAGAGCTGCACTAAGCACATACTTTACAAAGTACATTCAATATTGTGACCGCATTATACTGTATAGCATCACATTTGGACCATTACATTTCAGTCATTCTGAGACATGTTTCATCCTGTTAAATGACCATGTCTACAAGTCAAAACTGACATTTGGCCCTTATGCCAGATGTCTTATTAGTGTTCTTGACAAATGTACTGTATACTGAGCAAATATGAAAGCATTTCATAAAATACATTTTGTTTCTGTTACAGTTCCAAAGTTTATGTGCCTGAAAACCAAAGGACCTATTGAAGAACCTTTAAAGAAGATTTGATGAAGAAATTTTCGATGAGTGAAGCTTTTCGGGAACCTTAGTACTCATCCAAATGAACTGTATTGACACGCAACATAGAGAAAGCAGGCAAAGGAAGGATGACACATGTACTGTAACAAGGAAAGAGGTCATCAATGAAGAAGACATATCTATATCTTTTCTCTTGACTTGGACAAATTTTTGAGAAGCTCTTTTTATTTATCAGATTAATAATGGAAGCGCCCTCAGTTCCTCAGATTGTGGTGGACAGGGCCTGTGACTTGGAAGAAGCAGAAAAGGAAGATGTGGGATTGGCTACAGACGACCATCTCATGACTTTGAAGGCCTTGACAGAGAAACTAAGACTGGAGACCAGGAGACCATCTTACCTAGAGTGGAAAGCCCGGCTAGAGGCGGAAAGCATCAGAGATTCAGGATTACGAGAAGACCAGCTCCAGGTGGAGCATGAAGGGAAGCCAGCCAGACCCAAAGAGACTGTTGTGAACTCAGATGTGATTCAGTGCAAGTTGCCATCAGGTGTATTGAAGGGATTCGGGAATATTGACAACGCTCTCAATTGGCTCAGGAAAGAACTGGTGAGGCATTGGTTACATTTCAAATACACACACTCACATTTTGCTTTGAAGTTCCTTTTAATAGTATAGGGTTTGCAGTTGAAGGCCAGAGACAAAATTACTTCCTGCTTTTTAGATAATAAGAATTTAACAATGGACACAATGTCCAAAAGAACCTCATTGAAGTTAGAGTGAGTGAGAGCGATTGGGATGCAGGAAGACCTTTCCATATACAGTTTGTGCAAGTGTAATCAATTGTACTAATTACGATGCACATTCACCCGTGGTCCACATGCTTGGACTGAGCACGCAAAGAGGCACTGGCTTCGGAGAATATTTGAAAGCAGACCCATATTCACCCAGTATGTGGCTGCAAACATTTTGCACAAAGACAGTGGACAAGAGAGCGATACTGCTGAGAGTGCTTATGCTTAGAAACTTGTCTCTTTTCAGATTTTGTCCCACAATCAGGACTGGTAGCACGGACTTCCAATGAGCCTTGATAATTTGAACTTTGTGGGGGACAGTGATCAAGCTCAGACCTATAAAACAATTTAGCATGTTAACTGAATCTGATGTTTAAATTCTTACAGTTAGAGCCAACAGTAAGTTTTATTATACAGGGTACATCTCAAAGAAAGGCCTCTGTACATCTGTACAAACTATAAGTACTGTAAGTTTTATTATACAGAAGGTTACATTTTAGGAATTTCCTCTGCACATAGCATGTATAGTATTCATTATGTCTGCCTGTCTTTGTCTAGCTCTCCATCTCTGTTAATCCATTTGTAGACAGAGATGCGGTTGCAGGACCAGCAGCTGGCGAGGCAACTCATGCGCCTCCGTAACGACATCAACAAGCTAAAGATCGAGCAAACATGCCACCTGCATCGCCGGATGCTCAACGATGCCACCTTTGGCCTCGAGGAGCGGGACGAGCTGTCAGACCTGCTATGCGAGTGCCCGGTCACCCCAGGCCTCGGCCTCTCTGCCCCGCTGCGACTCATTGGCGTCACCAAGATGAACATAAACTCTCGCCGTTTCTCACTCTGCTAGTGGCAGTGATAGATCTTCTGAAGGCAAGGTACCCTGAAACATCCGAGTGTTAATGCTATTTTTACTCCATTGGAACAACCCAGCCATGGCCATTTATTGTTGGATAGTAGTGAAATCCTTTGTGTATTTAAGCCTTGACCAGATCGGTAAAAAAAAAAGGAAAAAAACATTTTTGTAGTCCCATTAATCAAAGAGAGAGATGTATGTAATTTAGATAATGTATATTATGTTGAAGAAGTACAGTTTGAGCGTAGTAAGTATATTGTCTTTTTACCACAAAATGATACACAGCTACACTAACATGTTGCAGCGGATTTTCTACTTTTAGTCTATCATGACATGAAACTCAAATATTTGCAGTTTTTAAGTCATCTCAAGCGTATTTCTGTCCACTTTTATTAGCCTTATCAGTTCCAGTGTCACCAATTAATATTTCAGATATTTCTATATACTTTGGTTTTCATGTAAAACCAGGCTACAGAACATTTCAATAGATTTATGCTGCATACAGTCCTCTGGATAATGTCAGTGTCTCCCAAGAAACTCATCGCTCAATGTCGTTCATTGTCCTGAACGTTCAGCTTCATGTTTTGTTCTGCCTTAATTATTATTTCATGCACAGTCTATACTCCCTCTGCATATTTTAGCTAGGAAGTACTAGTATCAAGTAAATCAGTCCTGCTTCTTTTGTAAAATAAGATGTTTGTGATGATAAAAGGATTTATTCTTTATAATGACTGTCAATAATTATTAAAAATTGCACTAATTGTGAACCCAGAACTCTTTTTGTCCAGTTCTCTGCTTTTGTTTGGTGCTTTGCCTTTTTACAATCTGCTGATCCAACTTGAAAGACGTGCACATGCCAGGAAGGAAACCTTTGAGATGACATTGCCTGTTAGTTTGAAATGAAAACATAGTTTAGTTTATTGGAAAACATTGAGCTGTAACTCATCTAGATCTCAGTGTACCAAACTACTACTAACTACTAAGATGAGATTATATAGCTCTAGAGCACAGTAAGTTCCACATAATTGGAGGTAACTTTTCCTTGGCAACCGGGGGCGGGGGCATCATTGCATTGGAAATGTCGCTGTGCACAGAACACACAGTGACAGGGTTGAGATGTTAGGCCTTGTGCACCAGACATATAACAATCTGAACAAAATGGCTTCAAGCCTCTTTCAGCTCACCACTAGACCAGTTATTCTCCCATTGGGAAACACCTGAATATCTAGTTTGTATGTGGCAACAGATTAAACAGATTACCCCCTTAGACAACCACTGAAGTAACAACAGTAAGAATGGTGTGTGTTCCTGCCCAGACTGTTCAGAGTACCAACATCAGGTGATTAGGTTTCCCCGCCCAACACAATACTAGGCCTTTGTCTTGGTTCACACTGTCTCTTGAGCAGTATGACACAATGGCCGGAAAACAATTCCTATGTCAAAGAGCATTTATATCTAGATTTACACATTGATCTTGCATTACTAAGCCTGTAATTGAATTGAACACACCTCTGGACTGGTTATGTGGCACCCAGAATGGGTCACTGCCTGGTCACTGTTGAAGAGCCTGGCAGCGACCACTAAGAGTGGACGAGCAATAAGCTTCGTGTGACTGTAGGTCTCATCTAGATAGGGGTGGTACTGGGACACTGGGACACTGAGGTTACAGTTGAGCTATCTGGAAGTATTAAGGGCCTAATACCCAATAACAGGCATTCACCTCAGTTAAATAGCACAAAGGATAGTTAGATTAGATTCTGTGTATTGGTAAATGTTATGAGCCTGTGTCCCCATGGCAATGATTACATTTCTTATTTAGGTCTGTTCAGTTTAACAGTCTGTCTCTAAAGGACCATGGAAAGTGTTGAACGAACAGCCGGTGTTTTGCTTTGAGGATTCCTCGTGGCTGGTGGACACGCATTAGCACATGCCTTCGCTCTGACACGATATGATTTCATGGTCACTCACCTCCTTTCTTTAAATGAGCTTTCCTTGAGTTTTGTCCTGATGCCTTGGTTCTGCAAATAATCATCTGTGCACATTGCACTCACCCCTTAGCTATGGGACAAATGTAAATGTTTGGGAAAGGCCTGGGCTCCCACAGTTTTGGGTATGTGTGAAGACATGAGCATGGGGGTTATGAACATAACTTTTGCATGTGAGAGTAAATGTACCCTGAGCCCTGTGTCCCTCTCCACCCATCGGGCCTGAAGTGGCATGTTATGAATGACTTTGTTGAGGCTGAGATTTTCATGCATGAGCTCCAGCTTTATGTGAGCTTATTGCTGCTGAAAGCCACAACGCCTTTTGACTGAATGGGTGCAGATAAGGGCATCACATACATTTTCTAATGAATCGCTGGCAAGTGTTGCTGCCATCGGCCAATTCAGGCTGGTGTCATTTCCTTCTTCCAGTAGTATCAGAAGACCTTATTGATGGTATTTATGCTGCAAGCACAGCTTAAAAGCAGAAAAAGTATGTGCCTGTTAAATTAATTGAAATCATTTTATCCAACACTTGGCCACAGATGCAGCTCTGTCATGACTGAGTTTTTTTATTTGTTAAGGCTTGGTAGACGTAATACATACTGTACATAACAGACAGACAAAAAACACTATTTTGTGCTTATTTAGCCTTCAGTTCCGCCCACCAGCTGTTCCTTAAAGTTACAGTGGTATGAATTTCATGCCTAAACAGTCTTAGTTGCATTAAGCAACTAAGTACTTGACAGGCATAAAATCAGTCGAGATCTTTGCTGTTGCATCAGGTTAGTTATCTGTGGCCATAGTCCAGATGTCAATAAACCTCCTACAATCTGGCCATATTGTGGGTTTGGGTGGGTGATAACCACAAAACCAAACCATGCTTTCCAATTTCAGGAAGAACCAACTGAAAAGCACATACAAACAAGAATGATCCTTTGAGAAAAGAAAGATGATTTTCCTGATTTTATTCAAAGACTTCCTTTTCAATGTTTATTTGTGATCAATGCAGATTGATGTCAAGAATAACCCGATGATGGCTATCTACAAACATATAGCGTGACATTTCATTAGTATTGCATTTCACACAAAAGGGAAAATCTGCCATCTGGGAAGAGCTGCCAGAAGCTTGCAAAGGCTGAAATGGCTCCTCTTCTGTCTGTCTCCCTCATGCACAAAGATCCAAATGACAAAATAATCACCGTATTATTGCCTTTGTTATTATTTCCTTTGTTTGTGGTAGGGTGGTTACCACTGAATTAAAAGGCAGTGGCCTTATCATATGCCAAGACAAACCTCGCACATCCAAAACAAATATCACATGTTGACTGAGGGTGAAAGGAGAAACCATCCGGAGTGTAGCTGTCACTTGACTGCTATCTCTACATTTTGTCTTTATTGAGAGATGTATTTTTACCCTAGAGCTCACATCATTCCAGAGACAATAACAGTGTATGATATTCACATTCATAGAAAATGAAATGAAATCACTCAAATGTTTCATTTTATTGGGCGTGTAGCTGATATTCTGCTTAACACGACCAACACTCCATGCCAATCTCACCATGTGTCTGAGATGCAAACTGAGATGCATCACACGCTGAGGCTTTGTGTGGGAGTGTCTCAGGACATCCCATCTCAGTATGCTGAGCTATTCAGCATTTTGGCTTCAATCTGGATGCCTGATGACTTCATTTGACCTCATTTGTGACACCTGCCAAGTCAGCTGATACTTGACCATCCTATCAGTGTTTGATTTACTGGAAAACCCACTACTAATGACACAGTTAATTTTTAATTGTGTGGAAGGAATTGCTGAACCCAACTGTTTCATGTTGGAGAGGTAAAACACATCACAGACTCCTAAGGTTTTTAAGGTTTTTTCAGTCAAAGGATTATTTATGTGTAAGATTCACAAATCTCGTTGCAAGCATATAGTTCATGGTCATATCCAAAATGTGTCATTGTGAAGTTAAGCGTTCAAGAACTGTAGTATGTCAATACTTCTTGACTTTGTTCCTGTGAAACTCACCCCAAAATCTAATAATAAAAGACAGCAGATTGTCATTTTTTTTAAATCATTGCCCAACCATTCCTGTGGAGTTGAAGTTGCCTATTGAATCAAAGGGCCAAAGGGACCAGTCACAGTCTGCTAAATTTAAACCACTTACCTTTATGGCCAGAAATGTCAAACTTTCTTTCTTGTTGAGTGCAATGGCCTTTTCATTCAAACAGCTTTCAAACAAACAAGCACGAACACCCATTTCTGTGAAGATAATTCCCAAACTCTTTGTAAAAAGCAGCATGGGATCTTTTAACGACTTAATTAAACCCGTGCATGCACCATTAAATAATGACCTGCTTGAAATGAAGCAATGAAGTGACTTTGTTCCCACTAACGAGAATTTACAGGGGGGCAATTAGGGCTCTCATGTAGTGCGGGAAAGCAGACACCATTCCATTACAAAAGCACCACATGTCACAACCCCTCAATCATTTACTTTGTTTCAACAAAAACAATGACACAACGTTGTCACAAACAGTTAGGCTTGACAACTTCTGCCTGTGCAATGAGAAAGAATCTACACTTGCACAGTGAGATCATAGGGTCCTTGATTATCTCATCCCTTTGTTCCTTGCAGACAGTGCCTCATGCCAAAGTGGCTATGTGAGCCCAGGTGTAGTGTTCCATTCTGTAAATGCAAGCCCATGGCCCTGTTCCCTTCACACAACAAACAACTGCCTTTTGAATGCACTTTGTTGTGTATACTTTTGGTTTAAACTTACTATAGGAAATCATACAGTAGATGCTTGAGGGAAAATGAGCAAGGTCACATACCATGAGGGGCTTTGCAGAATGGAATGTGCACAGTTCGAGTTGTCCTGCCAGTTTCTTGTCCCTCAGACTGGCAAAACTAATCCCTAACTTTGAGGGCATTCAGCAACATCCAGCAAGATTGCTTTGTTGAAACCAGGGCTGAAATTTCAGTGCAGCTTAGTTGCACTTTTAGTTCCCTTTAGTCCAGTCAATTTTGTTGTGCATAGTCTATATATATATGTATCAATAAATGTAATGATCTTGCTAATTTAACTTCAAACTGCATAACACTGATAATGCAAGTGTCAAGGATAATAACGTCATCTTTCAGAAAGCCATCACGATGCTAGTAATTTTACATGACACAGACGATGTAAAGTAGCTGTTATTTAATAACCATGATTCGCTCATCAACTGTAGTTACAGTTCATAATTCCATATCTGTGTCTTGACAGACACTTGGCAGCAGTACTGCAGTGTAAAGGCACAATGACAGATAAATGGGGAATCTACAGTAATGTCATACAACGCAACAAGATGACATGAAAACAAACATCTAAAATCAAAACCTTCCATCAGCCATTAACTAACTGGCTTTGTCAAATATGGTCCCCATTCAATTGCTGTAACTGAATGAGAATTGTCAGTCTTACAGCATTTCCTTGGTCAGTATGAATAAGGCAAAAATAGATAAATGAGTAAACATCGATAACAAGTGATAGTGTAAAACAAACTGGTACACAAATCATATGAAAATATATATAGCCAAAAGTTACACTCTCACAGCAACACACAAACAAATGTGAAGTAAATAAACAACAACAATGTTCTCCTGGTGGATGAAGATGATTGACCTTTCGTAATACAAAAGCATAAAACAGTACAGCCTCAGTCATAATCTTCCACAAGATGTACATAGTCCTTTGGTCGATACACCTGAGTCTTTGATGATATTCAAGAGTCTGTCTTGAATACCCTTAAAGACTCTGGAGTTATTTGCTACATTGTTGACAGCAGTGGCAGATACTGCCAATAAATGAATATAAATCCAAAGAAACCATAAAAATCCATCAGAGGCTATGAATGGCTTTGACATGCAGCAACCCAAACTGATCGCATGTCATCTACAGGGTCTGCATGAGCCCATTTGTTCACTTCATCGTTGTATGGCAGTAGGCTGAAGATGTCCTTGAGTGTTCACTGAATATGGATCATCCTC
>OOFE01006662.1:1840-16370 GCA_900323365.1 Monocentris japonica | reverse complement strand
TCATGCATTGACTAGCCACTACAGTTAGAAAATCACTGAGCTACTTCCTGGTATGTGAACGCTCCACACACCAGCCCAGAGCTGCTCATGCTGGTGTGACGTCTAAACAGCGCAGACCTTAATGCCCCTATGCCCCAAGAACCCTGGTTAAGGTAGGGTGCTGGGGAGGGGGGTAAGGATATACCAACAAACCAACATAGTGGAACAATAGTGAAAAGAGACACAATATTACATAGATCCACATTTGTAAAAAAAGGTCTTAGACGCTGATTCTGCCAGCCTGAGCTCTTAAGGGTGGGCAATCCAAAGATTAGGTGCCCTGACTGCAAAGGCCCAGGCTCTTTTAAAAGTAGCTCTACATTTAGACCAGAAGGCCCCTGCCCAGGGACCCAAGGTTGCACTCAGGCTCATAAGGGGTCATTTAGAGGCCAGCGATACAACTGAGGCCTAACCTATCTGCGCTTTAAAAGTGATCAGCAAAATCTCAAAGTCAATTCTGAAACTAAGAGGTAACCAATGAAGTGATTCCCGGCTGTACTTGTATGCAAGCAGTTGGCCATCTTACATGACTGTTCTCTGGATTTTCAAAGCTGGATGTTTCTTATATTTCTTACAAATGAATACGAACAAGTCTGAAGTTGTTGTTATTGGCCCTACTACTGTTAGTGCGCGAATCCAAAGCGATCTTGGCCCGCTCTCTACAAATGTGTAGGCGACCTGCCCAGCAAGATCAGGCTAGACAACTCATTTTCCCTTTATTATTTTATTCTTTTTGTTCTTTATTTATTGTTCGCATTTGTATTCATCTTGCATTCTTTATGAGTGCAGCCTCCGTGCAATAAATATTATTCTAAAACCAGACTGAAATTTGTCAAAGATGTAATTATGATTCCTGAAAGCTATAAGTTCAGTGAAGACAACTTTCTCTGAAACGTTTGATTAAAATGGAGCCACTGTTGTTTAAAGGATCAAGTCTTGTTTTTGTTAAGAAGTGGCTGGACCATTGCATGCTTAAAACTTGCACCAGAGAGAGCTTTTGGTAATGGATCAAATATTAGGACAAAATGTACCAAACACCTCTTTCAGAAACGTAATGTTAACAACAGTGTCAGTCGGGACTAAGGTTCAAAATGTTTGAATTCATCAGAAATACTCCTACTAACAAATGAAATCTGATCAGGGGTAATAACCAGAGACCTTATGCTCTTAACCTTTGACAAAACATGGGGAGCAGCTTCAATACCATAAATAGAGTGGGCCTCATGCCTTAAACAAGGCCCTAGAATTGTTACAATTCTTAAATATGAGATCAGAGAAAAAAGCCACTCTAGCATCTTTAACTACCCTCCAACACTTTGACATGTCATGGAGAACCTGTAATGTATTTGACTTCCATTTACATTCCGCTCTGCTACTTCATGGCCCACGTGCTTTCATTGAGCCGGGGCAGAACTCCATCACCTTTAAAAGGAGCAATAGAGTCAAGAATAGCTAGGCAAGTGCTGTTAAAGCAGTTAAATGTTCTTGGTATGACTTCTTAGACCTGCCATATGACTAGTATGTCAGTGGCAGCAGCAAAGGCCTCACAGAAAGTACTAGCAGAGGTGGCATTAAAGATGTGAGAGCACTAGGCTTGGAGTTGGGAAGGGCGTTTTAAAAGCAACTACTTAGTGGTCAGATGTAAGTCTATTGTTTCCAATTACTGAGACCAGACATTAGTACTAGGTCGAGTATGACCGCCAAAGTCCCTCACCCCCTTTGGTGCTGACTATTCGATTGTGGACACATCTGAATTAATCCCTCCAAATAAATCACCCTCTTTGGAGAGCAGACATGTCCATACAGTGTGTGTCACCTGGCCTTGAGTCAGGGCACAAACACCCCAAGCTTCCCATTGTGATCACTCTTCCTTCATTCAAAACGCCCATCTTGCCATCCATGGTCAAGTTTATTTCTGCTTCCTGCAGCAGACTCATTCCACCCTGCTGCTGAGAGCAAGGGGCTGAGTTATGGTTGCGTACAGGAGGATGGAGATTCTCTCTTTTAGCCACAAAGCTGAAAATATTGTAGCAGATGCTCTCTGAGCCTGAGCCAAGCACTAGTAAGGCTGGTTCTGTAAGGACTGCCAAGGATCTAATATTAGCTCAGCACATGACTGTCTTTAGAATCAGTTTGCTAGCTATACTTAGTTCCTTGCTGACCAAGCCTCTTCCCTAGTGCTTTGGCTCTACCTCTGGCCTCTGCTGGGTATTGTGGTGGTTAGGGAGAGGTTGGACTGGGGCACAACAAGACCTCTGAGGGACTCTGAAAGGAAATTGCAAAGTGACGAAAAAATAAATGTGGTCATGAAAGGGAGTTTTTGGTGATATCAGTATCTGGGAATCTGGACAAAATGTTGTTGTACACGTATATTAAATTTGTTTTCATATGTGAAATAAATTTGGCAAACCAGTCATTTTGGAAATGTAAACATAAACCAACTGTTGGAGTTTGTTGAGTGTGCTATGCTGCCCTCATCTGGTACAGCAGCTGGATCATTCTCTCTATAGCTGTGAAAGAAATGGGGAAACCATTATTGTTTTGTATTTTTCATACATGAGTATGAGTGTAAGGGCACTGTCTCACTTTGCTAATAGTCACTTTCATCATCTAAACAAAATGTTTTGTTTAGATATCTAAATTCTCTCTCTGTGCTGCTCCATTTCACCTCACTCTCCTCCTCCCCATGCCTGAGAGTCAAGCTAACTTCCCTTTCCTCTGTCTCACTTCCTCTCAACCTCACTACTGTTTTGGCCTCTCATAAGTCATAACTCACTTTGTCTCCGAGCATGCCTTGTTTTGAGTCTTCCTGTGTTTCAGATGGATGCTATCAGGCCCCTCTAACACCTCTTTTGTTTCTAAACATAGTGCCTTTTGAGTAATGGGAGCGGCTGATGTCATACTAGGGATCTGATGGTACAGAGTTCTAGAGGGAGCTTCTGATAAGCAATTGGCTGGGGCCTTTGATGGGATTAAGTGGGATTATGTTGCATCAGTTGGTATCCATAGCATGAATGAGTGTCCAGTTTGTCACAGTGCTTTAACTTGGGCAAGACCAGGTACTACAGTGATGAAGATCTGACTAATATTATTTGTTTACAGTCTGGGTATACAGTATTTGGTAAATACCCGTTAATGATACATTTCACTCACTTCAGGGGGAGATATTACGGTTTAGTGCAATCAGGATGTGATCTCTTATAAGCTTGTAGCTATATTTGGAGGTTAATTATAGAGACAGCTGTAGCTTAATGTATTTTATCAGGACTAATGTTATTAGACGTGTTTTAAATGGCTCAGCTCCTTTCTATGAGGTGGAGGACCTGTCACTGTGGTGCCAGGCAAATAGACTCGCCCTGAACGTCTGCAAGACCAAAGAGCTGGTTGTAGACTTCAGGAGGAAGCAGCAGAAGACCTACACCCCCCTCAGGATCAACAGGGCCCCAGTAGAGAGTATCTTGGTTGCACATCACTGAGGACCTGACATGGACATCACACACCAACACCGTGGTCAAGAAGGTGAGACAACGCCTTTATCACCTCAGACAGCTGAGGAAGTTCAAACTCTCCCCTCGGATCCAGAAAACCATAGAGAGCATCCTGTCGGGGAGCATTACTGCCTGGTACGGCAACTGCTCCTCTCAGGACCGCAAAGCCTTGCAGAGGGTGGTACGGTCAGCCAAGCGGACCACCGCGACAACACTCCCCACCCTGCAGGACATTTACACCAGGCGGTGCAGGACCAGGGCCAACAGGATCATTAAGGACACTACCCATCCCAACAATGGATTGTTCAGACTGCTGAGGTCAGGCAAGCACCTCTGCAGTCACATGGCCAAGACAGAGAGGCTCAGGAGGAGCCTCTATCCTCAGGACATTAGGACATTAAACTCGCACACATCCAACCAATAAATGCCTCTTGGATGTTTGCATAACTTGCACATTTTTTTTGCACTCTGGTTTTTTATATTGTACACACCTGACTTTCTATTGCTTATTCAAAAAGTTGGGCTGTCTGAATAACTGGTTGGACTACACCAGAAAGGTGCAAGGTGCCGGTCTCCAAGTACTGCACTTCCCTGTTTAGTCAGAGGGGGGCAGGCAATATCCCTACAACAGATATAAACTGTTGCATAGCACTGGATATGTTTACATGCTCAGAGTAACCTGGCTATTGGCCCTCATTCAGGTTAAGTTGTTCACAGACACCTTCCATACCCTGTCACTGAGTATCCCTGTTTCTAGGACTAAACTATTCCTGTCCACCTGTGGTGTCCCAACCACTAAGCAAAAAGGTATTAAAAGGTGTGACCGTTGTTTGCACAGACAGTGAAAATCAAAAGTGGAAGGATTAAGATGTTCATATGTCAAAGTCACCCCTTTTATGTTGGAGTAGGCATCTTGAACCGGTTTCTCATGGAAAGCTTACCCAGATTTTTCTAACCAAGTTCTGACCTTTGTATGTGTCAATCCAAAACCAGATTCCATGAATGAAATTCGCTGTGGATGTAAACACAGCTACTGAAACAGAGAATATACAGATGCATCTATGATCTCCCGCTAGGCCTGTTCAACACAAAACATGTTAGAGCACTGGAAAACTATTTTGGGTCTACTTTGGCCTGTTTTCTTAAATAGACTATCAACTGATTTTACAAATCAGTTGCTTGCTCCAAATGGTAGTGTACAGCATCTATGTGGGTGGACAGTGTGTGTGTGTGTGTGTGTGTGTGTATGTGTTCATGTGTTTCAATGCATGCCTGTGTGTGTCATCCCTGTCATGGGAATAATTACTGCCAAGGAGTAACAGCAGGGTTAGTTTGTTGTCCCGGCAAATGGATTTCCATTTGGACTGGCTCCTCTCTCACAGGCACACTGGGATTATTCATGTAGGGTGTCCTCACTAGCACAGCAGACTGTGGAGCCATGGTTTGTGTGATTCAATCACAGCACTCATCTTGGACAGTTAGAGAGGTTTGCTCTGACACAACAGATGGGGAGAGAGAGCTGAGAATGGACAGATCCTGAGAGAGCTGTGGAGATAAGTGAGAGAGAAAAGGAGAGAGAGAGAGCGGTAAGACTAACTCAACAGACTGCAAGGAGAGCAAGGTTTGCTGCTGCCTGTTTCTGCCGCTCAATCCTCAAATCTCCTGTAATCAGGATTAGATGGAGAGAGCATGTTGCCTGACCTAGGACAGCAGTGTCTATGTTGGGACCTGGGAGGATTGCAGGCCAATCCGGCAACCTAAGTGGCCAGGAGGAGAGAATGGAGGGAGGGGGCAGGCTAGAGTTGGGATCAGTTTGGGGAACGTAGCCAGTTTCTAACAGAAGCCAACAGGAAGAGTGGCTATCCAACACATGGGGATACTTTTACTACCAAGAGCAAATCCAAAAGGAAAAAAAGAGAAGAGGACTAACCCCTGACTGGACTGACACTGATTTCAGAGTGAGATTTTGATCTTCATTTCATGGTGCATGGTTTTCTCTTTTTTTGCTTTGACACAAGTGGCTGCAACATTATCTTCTGTTTGATCAACATCTTCACTCCACAGTTCACAGAGACAACAGAGACAACTCATGTTTAGGATTCAGAGGAAGAAGCCGGAGCAGATTGTTGTGTGGTGTTGCTCAGCAGGAAGTGTAGGGCACAAAGGAAGAGTAAAAGTAGGAGTCTTGTGTGTTTGTGCAGCAGCAGGAGGAGGAGGCGAAAGGAGTTTGTGTGATACTGATCTTCATTCTTCTGCAAGGAACAACAGCACTGGAATAAAAACAGAGGCTTGAGGGATTAAAGGAGCAGAGCATTTCCATCTGGCTTTTGAGCGCTTACCCAAAAGATGCTTTTACACTAATAACTTGCACACATTATTGTTAGCAGATGCTAAGCTAATTCTGTGCAAACAAACAGTTTGTGTCCAAGGAGAGTAGCATAGTTCGGAGAGGGTCTAGTGATGTGGTGGAATGCAGGTCCAAGGTAGCTTGAGAACTGAAATCTTCATTTCCTCACTGGACAGATTTCTGAGTGTTCTCCCATAGTTGCTTCATCATTGATGCACACACACAATGCACATACTTGTGCAGTCTCTCTCTCTCTTTTCTCTCTCTATCTTTTCTCTTTCTCCCTGTCTCTCTAGCCTGTAAAAACAGAAGCATAAAATGGAAAAAGTAAGAATTGCTAAGTCTAGCCAGTCCTTGTTGTCTGAGCCTTGAGAAAGACAGTGTCATCATGGGTTTCAGAATCTATTTCACACAACTTCAAATAGTTCTTTTTCCATAGTTTGTTGATCTATATATGTACACAAAAATGTAAATTGTAAACTACTGGATACTTCAGTGGACTTCGGTGTTGAGTCATATGGTTAAGCCACCATGGCAGATGCTGTGGTTAGCCTGGCCTCCCATTGCTTCTGGCACCATATGGCCTTTCTCAAACCATGACACTCCTACTACGCCTTCATTCACAGAACTGTCATAGACTTAACTTTAAAGAAGCTGAGCTTATCTTATACATTTTTTACTATCCTTTATTCTTCCTTTATACATTTATACATGGCTTATAGTTTTTTATACATTTGTGAGCTTTGTTTATCCTATATAACGAAAACGTTTGTCCGCTGGTAGAGCACGCAATCAAGACTCACTCTCCTCCTGTGTTCTATAATGGGCTGAGCCAGTTAGCAAACATCTAGAAAAGCACGTTATAGAGGAGGCTTACCTATCCTGTAAATCATATACTTGCACGGATCAGCCACTCTGATAGGAAGGCTGTCCTGAAGTGAGACTCCTCATCCTCTTTAGGCATCTTGCCTTACGGACAAGGGCCTTCTCAGCTCACCAGATCTATATCAGATGCTGACCTCAGAGGCAGTCAGTATTGTGTTGTTAGCCTTGTAGTTATGGATGGACTAGTGATATAAAAACCTAAACATATTCCTAAATTAGTTTGGTAAATCAATAAGGTTATTAATACATATAACTATTGAATAAATACTGAGAGAGAAAAACTTTAAATAAATAAATAAAGGAACTGGTATTGGTCAGTAAGCAAAGGATTGTTTATCATTGTGAGTGGATAGTTCCCTTCTTTAATACTATAGCAATCACTTTTTCCTTTTTCTGTAAAGAAAGTTTGCAAAAAAAAACGTTTATATCAAGAACAGTTTATATTTGTCCCTTCAGGATGTGGTTGGGGTCCAGCAGTCCTGTCTCCCAGGTGTGATCCCTGGCACCAGGTAGTCCCATGGCGACTGCAAATGATGACCCCAACCTGGGCACTGGCCCATCCGAGGACTCTGAGATCTTCTTCGATGAGTCTGACGCAGGGAGTGTCCTCTCAGATGACTCTGTGTTTCCCGAATATGAAAGAGAGGATAAGAATGCAGGGGTGGCTAAAACGCTGTACGAGGCCTGTGCTAGGAATGAGGCCCTGACCCTGCGCAAGATCCTGGAGAGAGGAGTCACTAAGGAAGAGGTCATGGAGCTGGACATCAACGGCAGGGTGAGATACTTAGTTGCGTTTTCCTTTTTATTACACAAGGAAAGCGATTTTGACATATACCCACAAATCTTTCTTTCTGGGACCAAATGTCTGGGTTAAAAGGCAGAACAGAATCAGATTGATTTTCTGCTTGCCTTCTTCAATCCATTATGTCTTTAGTACTTTGCGGTCCTATGAAGGTTTTTTACTTTTTAACTTGTTCCCCATCAGAATGGCTTGATGCTGGCTGTGAGCAAGGGTTTTGTAGACATTGTCTACGGGCTCCACACATGTCCACTAATAGACATCAACCACCAAGACACTGATGGGAACACCGCCCTCATGATCGCTGCCCAGGCTGGTATGTTGAATGCCATGTCCACCACATAATTTTGCAACTAGCTTGCCAAACTAATTGCAGCCTGTCATACTAACATATCATTTCCCCAACCCAGGATTCATCACCATTCTGAACTATGTCCTTAACTACTACTCTGACGTGGACACTGAGGTGAGGGATCCCCGTGGTTTCACAGCCCTAATCAAGGCAGGCCTTCAGGGCCGTGAAGAGTGTGTGTCCGCCCTACTCATGCATGGTAAGAGGCAAGACCTCTCATGAACTGTGTTTTTCTCAAATACGTTCAGATAGGAGAAACATGATGTACAGCTCTTCCATAGAGAAAAGAAGGAGGATGAGAATATACACCTAGTGGCTTGGGTGAAAAACAGAATTGAAGTATGCTATTCTTATTATCTTGGACAATTAATCTTAACATGAACAAGTCTCCCCCAAAGCTGGAACCCAATCAAAACTGCGATCTTCTTCATCAAGAGGAGATTTCTATAGGTTGGGTATTGATAAGATGCTAACTTTACTTTCCATGCAAAATCACCCTGACTACTGTCACAGTCTCTTCAAAGTTGGTGTCATGTTTACTGCCGGTGGAGCAGATCGAGGACATTTAGTGTGATGACAGGATAGACCAGAGACTTGTCTCTCTTGTTGCTAGCTTTGAGAGTTGTTCATGTCCACAATTCTAGTCTGAACTGTCCAAGAGCATCGGAAGGACATATATGACTTTTGTCTTAAGGTGGATTTTTTGCATTCTCTTTTTTTTTGTGCCTTCACCTCGATCCTATGAACAGTCCGTTTCCCGTATAGACAACCTCTAAAATGATGAAGCACCACTAGAATTCAAGCTTTTATCCAACTGTGAACATATTTTTTGAGAAAATACTAAAAAGCAAGGAAAAACATCATGTTATCTCACAAGTCCTGCTTTAGTATTTACAATTGTTAGACGTATGATTTTCAGACTGATGGAAGCAAAAGAAGCGAGTAACACCACTACTATTGTGTTATTCTTAGTGTGATTGGCATGACAATTGTGGTATACTGCGCCATCCCAGTGTACCACACCTCCAGGCATGTGAACTTCAAAGTGCTTCATATCAGGATAATGACAATATTAAAAAAACAGGGCAATGTATGGTGCTGTGTCTACAGCTGAACCCAAAAACTACTACAAATGTCAAGTCAAGTGCTGTAAAGGGTAACCCAGGATATTATCTTTTTCTGATCTGTGAACTAATCTGGTCCTTCTAGGGTGGAGGGATTAGCCCTGTGTAGACTTACAAGGACACATTAAGGGTAGCTTTGGAAAGATTCCACTCACTCCTATTCATAGTTCATAGTTTGTCTATGTCAAAGAGCGGTTGCAAACATGTCATCAATCTAATCTTATCTATAAGCAAACATGAGCCATCTGTGGGATATTAATGTATAAGTCCTAAATTATATGTCCTTGCATTCCTTGTAAAGCCTTGATTATTGACTGAGTGAAATGTCATTTAATCTCTGAAATAGACACTGAGTCCCTGTCCAATAATACGTTCAACTGGGTTCAATTATTACTCCTCCCCCTGTCTGGCCTGGTTTAGGATATTGTTTTCACCTACCTAAAAACAATCAAACTATTTTGCCAGGCTGTGAAATTGCCTGGTTTATCTCTGTATGTGTCATAGAATATGTTCCAATACTGACCACATGATGGCATAAGAGTTGAAATACCAAGTGATTATCTCACATTACATCAATGTTTTCTCTGCTTTATTCTCCCCTTTTCATGTCCAGGTGCAGATATAAATGCAATGGACCTGGTCCGAGGGAAAGGCCTAAAGGAATGGGCCTCGAAGACAGGAAGGTTTGAGACTCTGAACAGACTACGGCGCCTGCAGGCCCATCCTGTCGCCGAGCAATTCTGTGAAAGCTACATTCCTGAGTGGCCTGAGCTGAAGCATCTAGTAGCTAAGGCCGCTGCCACCAAAACAGCCAGTCAGAAGTTCAGCCAGCGCATAAAAGACAGCCTTACTTTCAGCTTCCCTCAGGACCCCCAAGACAATGGGGTCATGGACCACATGGTGCGGATAACCACCAGCTTCCACAGCCCCCTGGTGGTGACTGGCTGCCGTCCCCTCTGCCCCACCAGCCCCCCAGAGATTGGCAAACCACGGCTGGCCGTTCCTGAGCTGTTGGCCAAGTACAGCAGCAAGGAGTTGGAGGAGAGTTCTGTGTGTCACAGTAATGGCTCCATCACCACAGCTACCCCCTCCGCCGTGTCAGCCAAGTCTGTATCTCTGACCTCCTGCTGCCAGGATTTAGAGTGCAGGGGAAGCATCGTCCCTGGCACCATGAAAAGCTTCCTTCCCCGCACCATCAAGGTACACAGGAACAGTGTCTTCCCCTCAGGCTCTATCCCCAGAATTGAAGTGACAAAGTCTCTGGAGCCCACTCCAAAGAAAGAAAAAAAGAATAAGAAAAGGCAAAAGGGCTACCTGGAGCCTCCTGTCTGGAAGTACAAAGAAGCCAAGGAAGAGAAAAAGAAAGAGAAGAAGCAGCTTGAAAAGGAAAAAGAGGAGGGGAAAATCAAGGTGGCCAAATCTAAGTCAAGCAAAAAGTAAAGCAGTTATCTCTTTTCCACAGAGAGAGCCACTGTAATAATGCCATGCAAGGGGGATGAGTGTGCCATTATGGAGGTCTCTGAGGCCAGTTGCAACAAAAGAAAAACAAAATGCAAAAATACTTTTGTAAATGAGCTGTTGTGATTGAGATTCACTGATGGATTATAACTCTCCTCTTTGCTGGGGCTTGAGACTGGGATGGCTTGGACTTCACTGGACAAGATGTATTTTTCAGCATCTTTGGAAAGCCGAACAGGTTATTTGGCTTTGGGGATATATGGTGATGTCTCATAGACATATTTGACACTATTCCTTGATTCAACTTTTTTTGTAGATAAATTCACATAAGAAAGTTAAGTTATATTGGAAGTGGACACCTGGAATCATGAACATCTCCATGTAGAGTGCCAACAAGTTATTTAACACCAAAGAACCAGCCACAACTCATTGTTATCTACGAGCAAGGAAATGACCATGTGTGTGTTTTATTAACCGTAAGAAATGGAGGCAAACCATCTTCAAACTGTGTGTTTTGTTCCTCTGCACTTCAGTCAGAAACCTTCCAAAGTGAGGGTCTATCACTGCATAGCATTGAGGTGGCCATTTTTACTAGAAGCTGTGATAGCAGAAATCACCTCTGTTTTGAGGAAGCTCAGTTATCTATGCACAACAGACAAACAACTTGTATATAAAAATCCTGCTCAGGAAGGTTTTGTTTAACAATATTATGGACACTGATACTGATCATGGTGCTGGGCACCAGAAATTGTACATCTATCTAGGCAAGAAGTCTCTTTGTGGTCCAGTTTGCATGAAGACACAGTTCAAATGTGATATTTATAGGAATCAATTTATCAATAACTAGAATTACAATTCTCATACACAACTCCCCAAAAGATTTACACTCACAGATTTATACTTATTACCTGAAAATACACCTTATTACCTGAAAAAAGACTAAAGAGATTATGAACATACTAGACATTAAACATTTGCCTAACCAGCATCCATGTGACTCATGATCCTTTTTGTTTGGTTTGTAACCTGGGTAAATGTGGTTTCATAGTAAAGTTATCTCTGAGCTGATGACCCTGGCCAGTCATCTTTTAAGCCAATGTGCTGTATCATTACATAACAATCAGTGTTTTTATGTGCGGTCAAAAGGGGTAAACGCCTAGACGACTGTGACGGGCAGCACAAGGATGATGAAGTATGGAGATGGCAGCACAGATGGGTCAAAGACTGTATTGGACTGAATTATTTCTCTGGCTGATGGATCAGACTGGGCTATTTGTGATGAAAATATGTTTTTTCATTTTATAGGTTTCATGATAATGGATCTAAACTTTCCACTTATCAATGTAGAACTAGCACAACTGCAAAAACTGAGAAATTGTTGACAACTACTTATTTTTTTCAGCAGATCATTCCACCAAGGAAGACACAAGGAAACATTCTCACGATATAATTTCAGTATTTTGGCTCACTTCCTCTTTGCAGGAGGGGAAGTTCTCAATATAAAGCCAACTCTGAAATAAGTAGCCCTAAAGAGGTCAACGAAGGAACATTTTTAACCATGTGAGGCCTCAGACAGTAAACTCACATCATCATATTGTACAGATTGGACCAGATTTTTCAGATTTTGTCTATTTCACAACCAAAATAATGTTAGTATGCATGTAGTAATAAAGTGGAAGGGCAGATAAAAATTCATCTTGAACAAGTGTTCTCTTCATCAACTTGAATAACTGCCTCAGCATAAAATAAAGAAACAGTAGTACATTTCCCCTACTCTATGAGATTGTACAACAACACAAGAAAAAAGCAGTTTAGAAAAGCCTCGAGGGAACAGGACAGTGTGTGTGTCATCTTATGCTCAAATAGTACTGAGAACGAGTCTCTTTCAATCACAGAGGTTAATGGGAAAGAAAAATAAATCCTGATAAAAAAACAACAAAAAAAACCAATTCGCTCTCTTCTCTACAAGACAGCTGATGTGAGCGCTCCCAGCTGTGTCTGCAGCCATAGGCCAAAAGCAGAGAGATTACAGAGCCTGAGAACAAGGAGGGGAATTTATATTCCGCACATGAAGACATCTCACTCCAGCTCTGGTGAATTAAGTGCTCTCACATAGAAGAAGCTCTCTGGCAGGGTAAGAGCTGAGTATTTGCAATTAAGAATCACTCTGGCTCTTACAATAGCACAGTGTATTGTTAGCATACTGTAATAGAGAAGGGCTTGAGCACTACTGACCACAGATGTAAGTCATCTTCCATTGCTCAGTTGACCGTTGTCTTGATGTCCAAGATCCTTTGGAGGCGCCTTGTCTTTGGACCAGTGCTCTGCCCCATTCCCAGCGGGCCAGACAACTTCAGGTCAGTCCCCTTTGCCAATGACTGGACTCTGACTGGCAATTAGAAGGGGCAGTTTTACAATACTTTGTGAGAAACACAGGGACAGTCAAGTGAAGAGAAAATATTTCAAGGTGCAGATTAAAATCATGCTATGCTGCTTATAAATTTTCATCACAAAACATTATCACAGTGAAGTCTTTGAAGCACATTCCTCCCAGTGTAGTGTAGACAGCAGTCCACAAGGGAAAAAGGAAAATGAGAGGTTTGCAAGCAACAGGAAAACCGCTATGAGAACACATTCCAGGCAGACCCCGTACGAGACAATAAGGGGTGGGACAAAAAAAAAACTGTATATTTAAAAATCTGTAATCTTGCTTTTAGATCAGCAGCAGACAAAAAAAAACATGCTCTTAACTTAATGAGACGCGGTTTAAGAGTGAGCTGGTATTTGTGGGTTTCTCAAAGCGGAAGGAGTCTGGTCTGGTTCCAAACGTCTGTTTCGTGTTTTCGCTTTATCAGTGCAGATTTGGACCGAGATAAAGCCCGCCGCGCGCCGTCCGGCCAGGACACGGGTCGCCAATCCAGTTTACTTTGGTTTATGTCAGACAGTTTTTGAGCTTGTCGCAAACCCGAACGACTAATTGGTCGGTTTTAATTTTCGGATTAAAGAGAAAACTGCGGACAAACTGTACCAGAACTCAGGAGGGCTGTGCGTAAAAAAAAATCGGCGGTTTGTCGTTACCAAAGCAGGAAAGGATGTGAGATTTCTGGATGAAACACCGCAATTTGGTAAATTTGGCTAAGTAAAAGCTTCCCTCTCGATATGGAGACACTTACGTTTTAAATGTACTTTTCATTTATGTGACTCACTTACAACACTTGGCTACAAAAGGACACGTCCAGGCTAATTTGATATGGGAGACGTGCGGCGCGTGGATCTGTCAACTTGAAAAGGCGAAAACAGGTAATGTGGCATTAACACCAGTTTTCTGTTTTGTTAGATATATTGTAGTAGATAGATTAAGTTGTTGTTTTTAACGTGGAAACTAAAGTTACCTCTGACAAGCGCCTAACGTCGTCCACGTGTTTCCAGATGTGGATATCAGCAGGTGTGTCAGGGAAAATCAACTATCTGGTGAAATCTACTGACCTGGGGCGAAAAGCCTACTGAACTGAATTCAACAGGGGCTAGAAGATACGTCGTAAATCGGTATTAGATGGAGTTTATCAGATTTACCATTGCTTTTGTCGTTCTTATCTCCCCCTCTGTCTCGTTTTATCCCTTTAACAATGCTGTCTTCACCTGTCGCAGACAGTTTTTACCATTAGAGCAGCCATGATAAAATACATTTCTTGTATGTTTTAATGCGCAATATAACATACTCGCCTATACTATACCCTCTGGCAGTCTTTCGAACCATGTGGGGGTGTCTATTGACCCCTTGCAATGAGGGGAATTGGTGCTTGAGAATAAAAATGCTGGATGAGCATTACTTCTGACAAAACTATTTGTACAACTAATAGAAGGTAAGACTCAAGTTGCATTAAATATACCATGCAATAATTGTCTTTTCTCCTACGGCTTGTTTACCTGTCTCTGTCCCCCAAACACACACACACACACACACACACAGGCTGATGCCTTTTGTTGTGTGAGTTATGATGGAAGTCATGCACTGTTTCCAGTCTGGTGCTGCTGGTC
>OOFE01006660.1:9521-23478 GCA_900323365.1 Monocentris japonica | reverse complement strand
CGGGGGAGAGAGGGCAGCAGGGATCAGAATAGCTGAGCGGAGAGAATGAGAGAGGAGGTATGAAGTGAGGAGAGAAAGAGAAGAGAATGAGACATGTTGGATATGCAGGGAGACAAGAGGCGCTGTTGGGGGATGGGTCAGAGGATTTGGGGGATGGAGGAGAGGATGGCTGAGGGTCAAGTGGGCAAGTGTGAGCAAATGTATGATGACTCTCATGTGCTGGCTGGCTTCCCCTCTGACACAGGATCCTTTTAAACTGCGTAGTTTGAATGTAACTAATAATGGGTGATTATTAGTTTGACTATACAGGAAAATGATCACAATTGACATCTTTTTTGTTGCAGTGCCATCTCAAGACAACCTATGTCATCTTGAGATATACAGAGAGAAAGGCTAAAAATCAGACTAAACCAAACTTGAATGGGGGGAGTGGCTTTAAAGACTTAATCAATACTTAAAACATAATCATTCTTTGGTTTGTTCTAAACCTTTATTGCAGTCTCCCTGAGCAGATATGTGATAATGTACAAGGGACTACTGGATATAGATACTTTATAGATAGTCACTTTTCAAATATGGAGAGGATGCTGACAAGATTAAAACATTCCTCCAGATACTCCTGTTGGGGCTGAGATGAATTAAACCCCTAACAGAATGACTCGGCTACAAGTTCACAGACCTAATGTTCAGTCTGTCAGAGGAAAATGAATTGCAGTCTAACCTACATGACATTTATCATCCAAGCTCATCTTCCTGGTTTAAAGGACCTGTTATATGAACCACAGATGCTGCTTTCAGGTAAATACAGACATCCTTGAAATCACTGGATTTGTGACAGTTTTTCACTTTGTTTAGGTTCTTCCTTGCCATTTATTTTACTCTAATACACACACACACAGACTAACCTCCCTCATTTCCCATGAGTGCTGACAGCAGCACTAAAACCCAGTGATCTCTGACCTGGTGGCAGGCCTGGTTGCTATGGTTACAGCTAGGGTCCAGTAGGTAATGGGTTGTTTGGCAGGAGATAGTGGACTTGACAGTGGTGAGGGTGGGGGTACATAATAGGGCTACAGTCTCTCTGAGGGAGAAGATGAAGAAGATGAGACACAAAGGGCAAATGCAGGTTGACAGACAACAAAGCCAGACAACAAACAAAGGCTTCTCTGGTATAAAAAAAAAGGCTAGGGCAGCGTTGATTCCTCACCTATGAATATAAGCAGGACCCCAACAGTGACCTGCAGACAGAGGGAGATGCTGATTAGGGTGATGATAGGGGCATAGAAGGAGAAGTCTGGCCCCTGCTCCAGCACTGCCTTCAGCTGGGAGGCGTTGGCCATTAGCAGAGCCACGTCCAGCATGCTCTCAGCTGCGCTCTTCTTATTGGCATAGTGGTTCATATTCAGAGGGGCTGGGTGGTTGGGCCAGCCATCTGGATGGGGGGCCTAGGGACAAAGACATGAGGGGACAGAAACTAACTAGTGATGAGATACAATTTACGGCTATGAGATAATGCTTGGAAGTCTTCATCAATGGAAGTACGGTTCTGTTGGTGGGGCTAGCAGTAATATTGTCCTTTCCTGTGCATTAATAGTGAGGATATGGTTATCATACTGGCCTAGTTAGTACAACACACATTATGGAAGAGTGACCTTTGAAAGCAGACCCATTAGTAGGGCAAAAAGATACTGACACACTAACAGTCCCATTAAGACGTGGTGAACATGGATATCCATGTGCCGTGTGAAAGGCTTTCCATTAAGTACTGTCTCAAATGAACACATACAGTATGCACACTTCCTCTTCCTATGCTAAGTGCAAATATCAGTGAGGTATGAGCTCATGATATGTGTTTCTGTCCGCCTGAGCTGAACTCTCTTCACCTTGTGTTTACAAACACACTGGCAGTGAATGATACTGTGACCATTAGATCATGACCTGGTGGGAAACTTTCTATGAATCTAAGCCTTTCTTTTAGGCCAGAGGTTTTTATGCCCATTCTCTGAAAACATGTTACATTGACTGACTTTGTTACTGACTTGTCTAGCAAAATGTACCTTTAGGATGTAAACATATTAGCAAAATTGTGTTAAAATTGTAGGCACTCAAGGTGTTGTAAGGCACTCTGGATAAAAACACACGTGAAGTGGCTTCCTTTGACCAACCTTTAGGTACTGACACAAACTGGAAGTCAATGTGTTAGTCTACATCCCTTTTGTTGGTGATCCAGTTAGGATAAAGTGACCACAGCCTTGGCTAATTGTCTCTTCAAGAAAAGAAATCTTAGTTTTCAAGAAGATTCTACAGCCTAAAAGTGAATAAAGTAATAATACCACAGGATACTTGTGCTAGGTAATTCCATCATTTGCTTTAAATATTGATTCTGTTATGAGTGATGATGATGTAATGAAAGTTTAGCTGTTTTTCTTACATCCACATGTCCACTCTGTCCCAGTGAACTCTGTACCTTAAAGGGAACAACATGCACTGGGTCAACAGGGATGCAGGTTAAACAGTGTGTTTGTTGATAAATAAAAATACTTTGCTTTAAAATTGTGAAAGTACTTCTTAAAATGGAAACCACTGCTGCTGAATGAATGCCCATCTCGACCTGCTGATTAATGATGCCCCGATTACCCCTGAGAACCATCTGTGAAGATTTGGCCGTGTCAAGGCCAGTACACTCTCGTCTCACATGAAATGATCAGCAATGTTGTGAGTCTCTTCCTCAACATTGCAGCCTTCCCTTTTTCCCCTCACTCCACCCCTGCGGAGAACAGGCTTTTAAAGTATCAGAGATGAACTGAACCACAGAGCTGGTGTGAACCATCTTCCCTCTGCCCCAGGAATAGAGACAAAGGGGGTGGAAACACAGTAGAGAGATGTTGTGTTATTGGAGAGAAAAAAGAGCAGTACCTTCTAATTTGCAACAGGGCACAGCTGAATTACTATGCCCTTGGGAGATACACAACAATCGGCTGGCATAGCACAGTTGATGTAGGGTAAGTGTGTGTGTGTGTGTGTGTGTGCGTGTTGCGGGGGGATTTATGTTAGTAGCCTGAGTGCAGTAATTATTTTGATGAGTTGTTTCAATCCTCTGAGGTAACCAGAGGTAAGCCATGTTTAATTCTCTTAATAAGCAATTCCTTTTTAGGACGTGTATTGCATGTGCCGCTGCTCAAGTTCCTCGTTTGGCAGGGCGACTTCCATTTTAGATTTTATTATTTGGTGCAGCCTCATGTGAAAATTGCAGAGGCAACCGAGAAAATGTGCTACATATGACACCCAACAGCCCTTCAATAAAAGGTCTTTGTGAGCTTTCTCCAAATCCTTTTCAGTCAGAGCTACAAGGCCACACAAAACAACTGGTGACAAGGAATGAACAACTCTCAAAACATGTTTCTCTACATTCTGTGAGAACAGCAATATGATTTGCTATGGTGCCCTTGTGACAGTGACTTGTGCCAAATGCCACAAATGGTACACTGTCATGATGTGTCAGGGTCACCCATTCTGGTCTCAAACACTGAATACAGGCTTTACAAAGACAGCCCTTTATTCTCTTGTCAACAGACCCTAGTGAGATAATGGTTGTTGGGAGATCACAGGTGGTCTATCCTTAAAAGTGCAGTCAGTATGTCCTGAAACACAGCATGTGAATTTTCTCCACAATCACTGACAAATATGTAGTGCTCTCTATTGACTTACCAATACTGTTTTATGATAAGTTAGTCCAAGCTTTTAGTCAGCGCAAGGATTTGTCCTGCTGTCCTCTGATATTGTTGAGTTTACAACCTAGGATCACGCAGAAGAGCCATGTTGAGCACTTCAGAAAGATAGCAGATATAGGCTACAGTATAGTACACTGTCAAGCTATGAGTGCAAAAAATATGCTACACACTTGAAAACCCAAATTACAGGATACGTCTGATCACAACTTTCATTTGAATAACACGCTTGAAAAACATGGGACACACCCCATGTTTGCATGTTCCCTTTTGAGAAGCAGCATATTTGTCAATCACCCAGCTGCCACAGATCCATTGTTATTTTGCCCAACCTAAAACCAAAGGCTTTCATTAAGTCAGTTGCTCTCTACTGGTCCACGTTGTCAATGCTTATTTTTGTGATGAATTATTCAAAGTGCATTCCTTATCTGGAATAGACTCATGGGACACACTGAAGAGAGACAGCAGGAGTGTGTGTGTGTGTGTGCGAGTGTGTGTTGTGAGGGGCAGAGAGAGATAGAGATGTTGTTTTAAGTCTGTATTGACTTTCACTTCTGCATTTCAGGCTTTAATTCTGGGATCGAAAAAAGATATAAAAATATCTGACACTATCCTAATACCCCCAGAATCAGATTAGGGATGATTTCAGGTGTCATTAGAGTAGTCATTTGATACGATCAACCAAAGAGACTAGTTCCTTCCTACGTGGGTGAGTGATAGAGGGTCAGAGAAAGACGTGGTGTCTGTGTCAGACTCTGTTCTCCTTTTCCTCCATAACAACCTGCCACCCTTTCACTCAGGTGTGAATAGAGCTGTGTCACTGCAGCCACAGTAGTGTACAGCACCAATCCCATCATAAATAACTGTCATAACGACTGCCCCGCAGCAAGTGGCAGCACAGTAGACCACCTGATTTGATCTACAAAACACTGCAAAGCACTGCTACAGGTAGTGACGCCTTACTGGTGTGCTAAAGGTCTGTTGCTAGGTTGGAATCCAAACCTCAGGCTTAACTGAAGCATATCGGCACTTTTTTCATCACATATTCTAAGGCCAGCTGGATATTTGGCTGACCTTTTAATTAAAAGAAATGAACCCATTCAACTTCTTGTCCTCATCAAATACTTTGTTCACCGAGTCCAAAGCTTTTCCTATATCATCATAGCATAGTGTTAATTTATTACAGTTGGCCAGTTAGTTACCCAAGCGAAGTACTGTGTTAATTCTGTAGATTACTGTGGGGGTATGCCATGATTCAGTTCTCACCCGTAAGTAGAAAACTCTTTACAGCAACAATGCAAAACATCAAGGCATGGTGGGATCCTGCATGTATGATGATGAAGCAAATGAACTTGCCTCTGCAAACTGCATGGGTGTGTGTTTCCCTTCGGGCCTTTCTTTTTTTCTTTCTTTATACATCAGCACTTCTTTGCTATCCATCCATCATGTCCCATCAGCAGCCTCCTTCTCTCGCTCACCTCGAACTCTGGCCCTCTTCCAGTGCAGGATCGACTAAACTGTAAATCTAATTTCCATGATTCTCTGTAGGGCTTTTAGTTTTACAGCATTACATGCTGCAAAGCAAACATGGCTTTCTTGGAGCACGCTGTATCCCTCTATGAGAATGAAACACTTGTTAATTCCAGACAAAGTTCCAGTGTAAAACCTAGTAATAATCAGACAAGAACAAAGAAACAAAGACAAAAAGACAAGGGAATCTCAGGAGTATGTAAACAGGGGAATTAGAAGCCTGTGGAAAGTCTGCATATAGTCTGCTCTCCACAAAACACCCATGGATTGATTCCTATCTTATTGACTCACACTGCTAGGAGACACATTGTAAATGACACCAATTGCTCATTTTATCGAGCGTAAGGATATTCCATTCTGCATCTGCTGGCTGAGCTCTGACAGTCACAGGGTAATATCTCTGGCTGCCAACCTCTCTCTCTTTCTCCCTCTCTCTCTCTCTCACTCACACACACACACACACACACATCTCCCTGAAATTAAATGGAACTATTAGGAGAGTGGCTGTAGTGATGACACAGTGAAGCCCATTCCATTGCCCTGTAAAGTGTTATTGGATGCACTTCTGATTGGATGCAGCTCTGAAATATACTGTAATAACTTGGAAAACTGCAACTTTATACCTTATAAAACAGGCTACACACTCTATCAACAGTTCAAGTGGGATGGCATTATGATAACGCGTGTGTGTGTGTGTGTGTGTGTTTTGGCCAGTGAATTGGAAACAAAGGAGGCATTCATTATTCATAAGGTCACTCAGGTGCCAACAATACTTTACTCCTCAACAGAACCAGACTGTCACCCGATCCAACCATGTAGGCATGCCTGCAGCAGACATAATCTCTCTCTGGACATTTTTTATTCACTTTTTTTCTGTGAGGAAATGCAATTTAGCCCAGTTTGTGTTTTACTGAATTCATTCATTATTTTCCCTATTCATTATGCATGATCTGCCATATCAGATAAGGCCAAAGATGCGTGAAAATTCAGAAGCCATGTCATAGCACTTGTTGGATTTCATCTCTATATTATCTCTATATATCACTCTCTTTTCCCTATTCTTCACTGCAGGTATATCTACCTGAACACATCTTAAAATAGTCACAAGAAATCTTGATAGGCAGAAGATGTAGTGGCATCAAAATAGTCTCCTAACTCGAATTTATTTGTGCAACCTGCAACAACACACCATTGCAATCTATTCCATATTCAAAAATGTTAAAAAAAAATAAATAAATAAATGTCACACGCACTTCACATAATATGTTGAAAGATAGATTTCAAATTTTCAAACTTAATTCGACAAAATATTTGTCGAATTATATTTTGAGTGGCCAAAATATATTTTTGATACACTTGCAGATATATGCTGTCAACACAGCGCAAAGCAAGACAACCTATTTCCAGTCCAACGTATATTAGTATGTAATATATATTTATTTACAAGTATAAAACGCACTTTTCACCAATTTTGTTGCCTGTATTTTTAAACATTTGTCTAAACACATGCTGAACAATATATGAAATATATTTCTGCAGTAAGGGGTGACAGATTAACCAAAGACTGTTGGGAGTTGCATCTCAAAAACGACCGGCATTACCCGTGTGGTGCTACAAGAACAATAAAATAGTATTGAAAATTACGGGATTGATTTCTATCCCTTATGAAGAATGATCCTCAAATGTCTTACCTCTGTCCCACTTCCTCTGCTGGCGCTGCTGCTCATCATTTCCTCTTAAATTATAGCTCTGAGAAATTAGAGTCGCAAAGTCTAGAAGGCGCTTTGGGAAGTGGGGACAGGACTTGCATGCAACACCATAGCCAACTTGAAATGGTAGAAAAACAGTTGTTCTATTATTAGTTGAATACTACTGCTAATAATAACTAGAAAACATGTATCCATTGAACAGTGCTGAGCTCTGTTTGATTGAGACACAGAGGAAGAGATAGAGAGCGAGCGAGCGAGAGAGATAGGTGATTGGATGAGGCTGCGGAGGGCGTGAGACACATTTTAAAAACGACTACGTGGATTTCATGCCTTTTGACCGCTTTCTGGCTGTTTTGCTGTTCAGCTAAAAAGATTCTAGACTGCTTTTTGTCTTTTCAGGCTAAATATCTTGTACCCTTGTTGCACAGCGCAGCATGGGGTCCTGGTATCCCAACGTGCTGTTTGATTGGGTGGTCCTCCAGTCGTTACCGCGGCAGGGGCGTGGACCCAAGCGGGCATCACCGGCATATTAACCTAGCGTGAAGAGACGGTAACGAGCCAAATAGTTGTCCGTGTAAATTAAATGCCGAGGGGGATGCAACAGGGAAACCGAATCCCCCATTTCTTAATCGACTCACGCTTCGAAACCGACTGGTCACCAACTACACGCTTCATATACAGCAGCTGCGAAGAAATACTGAAGGGACTCGGCATCGTCCTCGCTATTTATCACACCGAGGAGAGAGGGTTGCGAGGACTTGGGAGGAGATAAATAACGCATTCGTTAATATTTTTGTCGCCATGCGGTGTGTATGTAGTTAACAACGAGCGAATTGAGCCTGAAGTTGGATAGCGGCCCAGGATATTGTCTGTGAAAATGGGGATATGCATATAGTGCGTTTAAAAGTCCACCTTTTGTCGTGGACTGTCAGCTAACGTTAGCGAGCTTTTCCTACTAGCAGCCTGTGCTGGCGTTAGTTTAGCCAGGCTGTATGGCTGTTTTTCCTCGCATTTAAGTGGGTAAGTCGTGTCCCCTTTCCCTATGCAGTTCAATATAGCTATAACGTTCATGTTTAAATGCGAATAGCTGAATGGTGACAGTTTGTAGTTAACGTTAGTTTTAAATTGGCTCATGTGCGAGCTAGCATGCCAGTTTTCATGCACCTGGCTCGTACTGATGGTGGCTTCTCTAACGTTAAGCTAACAATCTTTTCGTTTAACTCCTGAGTTTGTCTTTTCATCCACTTGCTTTTCATGACAACAGGAACTAATTTGCAGTCCACATCAAACGACACGCATAACTCCAACAGATAACTTGAACGTTATACAAAAAAAGTCAGTACCCTGCAAACCTAGAATTGTTGTGTCTCTAACTCGCTACATTTCTTTTTCAGCTTTTCTGATCGGATAAAGCCTCGTCTGTCATCTATCCCAGTGTTGATAAGGGCCTTTGCTGGCAAACTGCGTCACCGAGTGGGCGCTGCAGGTATTCAGCTTTAAATCTCCGTGTTGGGAAATATAGCCATGGCAGATAGCACCTGGAAACCCAAGTGATTGAACTTTTAAATCGCCATGGAGCCGGGGGACGATTCAAACTCTGAGGCCCTCCGAGGACTTAAATATCCATCTGTACCTAATTCTCAATGTGAACTCAACATAAAGATGTATGAGACCACCGGTGATGGAAATGTCAATAGTATGGACTCCTCCACATTAGTGAGAGGTGGGAGTGACCCTAGTGCATACCCTGCCTCCAATTATCAGCGGATTGTACATCAGAGATTCATCAGAAGAAGTCTGTGGTTCTCAGACTCGGATGAACAGGCATTTGAAGCACCTGAATGTGATAACAGGAGTGGGATCCTAAATATAAACCTGCGTACAATAGTTGACAGGACACGGGAGACTAACTCCAGGATACAAGAATGTTCTAGCACTGAAAGTCAAGGTGGGCAAAAAGACAGTGCGACAGAGAGTGCCAGTGCTGATGAGGAGAAGGAGAAAGGTGGAGATGCATTGAATGTTACATGCAACGATAGCGGTAGAACTGCTGTCAAAGCAGCCAGCGAGGAGAACGAGGAGGAGGCTGAGATGAAAGCAGTCTCCACATCTCCAGGAGGAAGGTTCCTTAAGTTTGATATTGAGCTCGGGAGAGGGTCCTTCAAGACTGTCTACAAGGGCCTGGATACTGAGACCTGGGTGGAGGTTGCCTGGTGTGAGCTACAGGTACAGTACTAAACTGTTCACCTGATTTGCAACCCAGTTTCTGTGACACGTAACCATAGTGTCAGTTTTTAGGATAGGCAAGGCACATTCAACAGCCACACTTAGTTTTGCCATAGGTTAGAAAAGAGGTCAGTGTTTCCAATACATAGGCTCATCTGCGGTGCACTGCCACAACATTGGCATGGCCCTCATAAAATAAATCTTGGTTAACGTACAGAAATTGATTTAAATCGATCGCTAATGCTCATATTACGTTCTATCAGACCAGAGACTAATCTTGCGAGGCTGGGCCTCTCACCCCGCTGTTGCTTGTAAACACACCGCACACACGTGCCTTTTTTCCTCATCCGCTGGTGTGAGACAGACATCACCGGCTAGACGGACAAGGGCGCAGGGGCATCTGACCCCAAAAAAAGCTGTCTGACAAAAAGCTGATTTCAACTCAACAATAGAAGGTACTTAACTTTTTTTTTCCTCCAATATTGAACTTTGGATGTTACCAAGTGATATTACCCCAGCTGATAGCGAAGTATATTTATTCAAAGTAAATACATTTTCTCCCATGCATTGAATGTTTGTTCCCTCAGATGAGCATTGACATGTAGTATTTACCAAAGAATTTAAATTATGGACCCACTTTCAAAGCTAGTAATTTGGGATATTAATATTTTACCAAAGACTAGTCTTCACTCTTCTTTTCTGTGATAGAAGACACATGGGTTGATTCTCGCTGAGTGCTGTCTATTAGTGGGATGATGCCTTGCTCTCAGAGAAAGCACTCTCTCCTTGCTCCTCTCTCTGTCAATGAGGGTTCACACATCATGACAGTATAATGATGATGTCTACAGGGAGCTGTCAATCAGCTGGACTCCCATGAGGGAATTCGCTAAGTTGCAAATGGGTTCCCACTAAATGTTAAATGGTTTACATTAGAAAGGTGATTGACAAGCATTAGTCACTGACGTGGAGACGCCTGCTGGCATTGTAGTAGAACTCAGCAGTTTTGCAAGTGCACAAGGAGAGTCTACCGTGTCTTGCATTATACAGACAGGAAAATCACCAGCTTAGACTGTGCAAAGGTATTAACTAATTATTTCCGTCAGTCATAGACGGCAGCAGGGATTATCTCTCCCTCCCTCTCTCTCCCAGGAGGTTTAAGAGGGCTACAGTAAGCATGACTGGCCCTCTCATAGATGGAATACCATTAGTGTGACCCTTTTATTCTCTTTCACCATTCAGATTAAAACTCTTAGAATTTAGTTCTAACAATTCACATTCAAGCACCCTTTCCCTTAACTCCAATCTTTTGCCCTGTTGATAATGTGATGGCACTGTGTACAGTCATTGTACTGGACGGTGCATGAGATGCTTGTGTGTGCTGTATCCCAGCATTGTGTCTGCAAGTTGTGAGCTGTGCTGCTCCTTGCCTCCCTCCCTCTGTGTGACAGGAGGTAAGCAGACAGGAAGCAGCTGAAGTGCACTGTAGCCTGCTGGGAACAGTGTGGCGGCTCTGCGGCCTCGATGGATACTTTGCCTAGGGTACTGAAAACACGCCGGATCAGTAGCCTAGAGACCTAAGGGGTAAAAGAATGTACGCTACCTGATGTGTTGAAAAGAGCTGATCCAGTTATGTATGACAGTAGCATCACAAGACAATGACACGTCTCTGAAGGTGTGCTGTTTAATAGGAGTGAGTATGCTGTTGATTGTGTCAAGACACAGGATGACTTCACTTGGACGATGATGTTGTGCAGGCTGACGGGCGTTGAAGAATGCAATATCTCCTTCAGCTTTGTGACTCTGAACCACAGCTGGACACAGCAGATGATGGAATATGACGAAAAGCCATTTATTTTACTCTTCCCCAGTGACGCTTGAAAAGTCTCCCTAATGGACAGTCAATAATAGATTTTAATCATCATAAAATTTAATTTTCCCCAAAAATCATATTCTCAATCTTGTGTCGTTGTTGTATTGTAGCTTTGAGCTGATAGTCTTGCATAAAAATGTTGGGTAAACAAAATACTATGCTGACCTGATCAATGTGTTACATCAGTTCTAAGCAGATCAGAACCATTGATTGAGACTTTATTTGGCCGAGTCAATCAGGTCTCACATGGGGCCTTCTTCAGTTGATCAGAATTACTTGTGTTCTCACGTTTATTCATCGTGGTCTCAAGTTGGGTCAGACAAGAACTGTTCAAATTGGATGATTTATAATTGCTAAAACCTTTTCCATATTGTTAGCCAGTTGTTCATATCATAATGTAGACCTACATCTATTTAACAAATTAAAATGTTTTTTCCCCCCCTCCTATTTTTACATCAAAATCGCGTTACTTTTTACCTCCTGGAAAATTGCATGTTTTCACTTGTTACTTCATGGCGTACCTGTAGGCGTACATGAAAATTCCAATTCATAATACAGGTCACAGGTTTGGCGGTACATTTTTGCGTATTCACCCCCAAAACCCTGTTTCTTCTCCCAAAGAGAGACATTTTGAAGAATCAGGAAGTTACGACTGCACCAAAATTCACAGTAGATGGTTTCACCAACTATGTGGAGTATGCAGTGGGTGTCGCTTCCTTTTTCTTTACATGTTTATGCTCCAACCTGCCCATGTTTGAACAGTCTCTCCACACATTTTGTACCGCCCAATCATTTCGTTTCAACCTGGCGACGTTAATATCAACTAAATACAGGTGCTGCATGAAGTGTGACAGTGTAAACTGGGCTCACATCCTAAATCTAAGCAGGTATATTATGCTTGGCCAGTGGCCTGTGTATCAAAGTGCAGCGAGTGAGATATTTCATTGATTTCCTTAATGAGAGTATCAGTTTGTAGCCCCAGTGAGATTCATCAGCGTGCTTAGTGTTGTGTGTCATGCTAGAGTAGTGGTAGCTCTATTGGAAGAGAATTCCCTGGTGGCCTCTTAAGGAATCACTGTACAAGCTGGTGGTCCCAGCCAAGAAGATGCCCTGTCCTCCCCACCACCACACCAGAGCTCTCTGACACAGTTAACATGCATGGTGTGAGTATTAGCTAAACTTATGCTTGAAATTGGAATAGTAAAGAATTATGCATGTTTCCTCTTCAGTGGTGCATGTGCATGGGGCCATCTTTTGTTTTACTCAGTGAACTGAGGTGCAGTGAACCGGGAAGCTTTTGTGGAAGGCAGAGGGAAAGAGATATGACTCTGTGATTTTCCACTGTTTCTCCCCCTCGAATGGTCACATGGATTTTTTTTTTGCCTGGAAATTTTAATCTGGTCCTGTGTTCGCTCTTTTTTTTTTTTTTTTTTTTTTTTTCTTTCTTTCCCTCCCTCTCATCTCCCCCACATCTCTCTTTCTGAGAACAGGCCGCTGGCGTCACACAGATGGCCCTGGCTCATGGAGAGATGTTATGCTTATTGTGACTTTTTCATTGTCTTTCAAGAGGAAACACTTCATCTGTTTGCCTCCTATCATTGTTCGTTTCATTTTTAAACTGGTAATTTTGGCTCTGTGTATAGATTTTATCTGTGTGTTGATCACTGTATACACACTTTCAGACAGAGTTCACTTCTGACTTTGTGCAGACTGCACTGTGGTATTTGGCAATGAACTTGCTGTTCTGTAGATTAAATCTGGTCTTGAGCTTTTGAATGCAGAGCTGGTGATGACACCATGGCAGTAAAATGAAGCTGTCTCTCTGTGTGGGAAGGAGATCTAGACAGTCTTGATCCACAGAAATATGACACTATACTCTTCATTGGCTAATGGTCTTATTGGCATAATGGATCAAATTGAGCCAAGTTATAGGCTGGATTTGTTAATAGTGTATTTTTTTTTTTTTTTTTTTTTTTTTTTTTTTTTTTTTAAAGTGTAGCCCATGAGGTTGTCTCTCTTGTATTGTGTATATGTGTGTAGCTAACAACAACAATCTGTCTGATTGCTGAGACTGGAAAAGGAAAACAATCTAGGAGATATCAAAGTGGGTCATTTGTTCCACCCCATTGGGCATTAAGAAGCCCACAGAAGCAAGGCCAGGCAGACCCAGTGGCAAAAACTAACAAGGCCTGTGGCCCTATAGCCACGCATGCCACATCTGTCACGCTGCCTTGAAGGAAGAAGGACAGACCTGTTGGAGCCACAGAAGATACCTAGTTAATGGGATCTAGGCTTAAGTCAGTGGAGACAGTTACCGGTTTACTGAAAGGTGGTGTAGATTTTATACATTTAGCCCAAAGAGAGAAGGGAAACGTTTTAGTAGGCTTGCCTGTCAGTGTCATGTAGTTTTTTTTTGGTTTTTTTTTTTTTGCACTGTTTGTAGGTCGTCTAAAGGCTAATGCAGGCCTTCCAAGTGATGCATAAGGCTAATATGAGTGACAGTGACTGAGCCACACTGATACAATCTCAGAATTCCAGTAAAAGAAAAGTGTGCTACATGAGCATATCTGTGGACCTGAGAATACACCTGCTTTCTCCACCTGCCACCACTCCCTCCCAGGGGTAGCGGCATATAGTGAGGAAAAGCCATCTGAACAGTGTAGTTGAATGCAAAACCACATTTATTTGTACAGCCCTTAATCACCGTTACAGTCTCAAAGGGTTTCACAGTGCCCAACATGTGAAACAATAAATCATTAGTACACGACACCCCCCAGCCTTGGACCCTCAACAGAGGACAAGGAAAAACTCCCAAAAAAAAACCTTTTTAGGGTCTAGCTTGTCAAAACATGACGGTATGACATGGCATGCATATTTCCTCTGACAATTTGGCC
>OOFE01006656.1:46929-71328 GCA_900323365.1 Monocentris japonica | reverse complement strand
CAAACAAGCACATAGGCACGCACACCTGCATACATACTCTTGATCTCCAGGGGGATGCAGTCAGGTAGGTTGGTTGGCTCCTGGTCACTCACAGGGTTTTGGGGAACAGCCCTGTTGCAGTTATTGTCTGAAGGCTCCTCACTGTGGATCAGGACCTAAAATGGCAGCAAGGGCAAATATATATACAATAACCGTAGATGTACATCCAATGGAGAAAAATCACCACGGACAGTTTCTCACGTCAGCGTACCTTAGTTGTGTCTGGGGAGGCATCAGACGGTGGGGAGGAGCCTGGCAACCTGTTACTGGCATACTGTTTTGTAGCTTTGTAAGTGATGAAGACCAGCAGCAAAGACGCCACCAAAACACCAATGCCAATGAACACTACGTTTAGAACCCCTTTCCCATTCTCAGGAGCTTGATAAGGAATGAGAGGAGCATACAGGGACAAGAAATGAAGATGAATACACACTCGATATGTGTTAATGGGTTAAAGTGGTCTAAAAAGTGACATGGTTTGCTATAGCCCTGTTGACGTTTTGTTTGTTACCAAACCTACCGATGGAAGTCATATCTAATAACAACTGAAGTTATTGAAGATCTGACCAAGTCTTTTTTGTCACAGTTAGTCCCTTTCTCCTCCTTTATGAGTATACTGAAATTTCAAGCACTCACATGTTTCAGTCTTAACATCAAGAACTGGTGTGCAGTGAAGTCCACAGTCGGCTGTACAACTGTGGAGAAGAAACAGGAAGTTTCACAATACTGAGGAGGAAGTAACACATTGAAAGATGAAGTGATGAACATGAAAGTACCATCAGAGTTTGGTAAGACAGGTTTGGTAAGACAATCACGTTAACACACGTAATCTATCAACTACCATTATTGCAAAAATGGGCACTTCTTAAAAGGTCAGTGCTTCAAATGTCACCAAGCCTAGCCTGATGATAAATAAAATATAGGGAGCCAAGCATGTGTTGGAAGTCTAAAGGACAGCCTAGTACCAATCTAACAGTAAATGTTAGTGACCAAAATTGTAATGTCTCATAGCGTCTCTCTTCCTGAGGCACCCCATGGAAAAACTAACACAATCGGAAGTGTGCTGCAAGTTTCAATTCAACTTCCCCAAATTCATCCCCAAAACAAAGTCAAAAGCTCATATACGTACTTCTTGCATGGTAGACACTTGTTTTTGATTTTGTAGTAGTCCTTCTCACATTCACACACAGTGTTGTGCTCTGGTGTACCTATGCACAGCAATAATCATGAAATCAGTACAGCACACATTACAATAAAAGTCCACATGGACTACACTGGTAAGATACATCACGGACCACAGAATTGTTTATCTGTGTAGCAGACTGGGGGGTGTGGTTGGGCCATTGGCTGGGTGCGGGGGGCAGAGTCGGGCTGGCAGGCGGGTTCGCCCTGCCCCGACACCGGCTGCGGCAGGTCGGGACTGAGTGGGGACTAATGTGTTTGTTCTGTGTGTGTTTTTGGGTTCTGCAGTAAGCAGGAGCCACAGGCAGAGAGAGAGAGACTGAAACCCGCAGTGAGCGGAGGAGGGTGAAGGAGCCCCACATTAAGTGTTGTTAAGTGTTGAGAGTGTTGTTAATAAACTCGGCGTTGCTGCTCTGCCCGAAACCAACCTGGTCTTTGCCTCTGTCTCAACCCGGTATAGCAGGAGGCTGCTACAATCATAAAAAAAGATCAAAAATAGTTCTTCAAACTATTGATTACTACCGATTACTTTATAGAGCCCACCAAACAAAAAGAGTTTGGGGGAATTAGATATTGTATTAATAAATAGAAATGTAACGAATGGCTAGCAAGGTTTAGCTTGGGTCATCAGACTTCTGGTGGGCCAAGCTGACTTTTTGTTTTGTTGTTTTTGTTTTACTCTTCAGGCTTATTTCAGCATAAAATTCAAATGTGATTTGAACGGCATTAGAAAGGTCTTTAAAAGTTTTAAATTTAACTGAAAGATCCTGTTTATGGATTGCACTTTTGTTTTATTTTTGTAAATAAAAAATGAAATCAGAAAAAAAGTATTTTTTTCAGTCATTATTATAATCTTCAGTCAGATTTTGATCAAAATATTGTTCAAATATAGAACCGTGAAATCAATATCATGTATTGAACCAAACCGCAAAAATTTAATTTATTGCATTGCCACCTCTAATCACTCACATTTGTCTGTTTGTCTTTCTCCAGTTCTACACGGAGTACATTTGAGACACTGATGTGTGTCTGAGTCAATGACATCTTTGTAGAAACCATCTTTACAGCGACAGATAATGTCATGGTTTCCTTCACACGGTGATACCTCCTCTTCAAATTCTACAGATGCAGGAAAAGTAGAAAAAGAGAAAAAGAGAATGAAAGAAACTATTACCTGATGCTGCACTGTCAAATGCATGTAAGCAGCCAACAAATTGAAAAAAACGTCTGAAAAAAACCCAAAAAAACTTTACTTTTGCAGCGTTTGCAACCTCTACAAGTGGGAGAGTAGTTCATCTGATCTGTATATTGTCCTTTGGGACAGGGCACACACCCACTCCGGTGGCCCTCTGCATGACAGACTGTCGCAAGCTTAAAACCTGTAAAACATTGTCAACAGGAACAATGTTAATATAAAAACAGTTAGACTTTATAGAACGGATGTAATAGTACTTGACAGAAGAAAAAGAAGTCTATCAGTGTGACAGCATTCATGAGCATACTACTGTGTGTCATGTGTATTATGCAGAAGGCCACACAGTACCTGGAGGGCATTTGTTACAACAAATCCCTTTTTCAGTTAGATAGTCCCCATGGGGGCACGGGTGCTCCTCTAAAGATTGTGATGATGCTAAACTCAAGTTGCACTGCAACACAGAAAGTATAATGATAGCAATGCAATGAAGTCATTCTGTTCTATATTCTTGAATGTCAACATTAATTATAATCCCAATTACAACAATACTACAGCTGCAAAATGCTTAGTAAACTACTTCAAGACTTTCTCACCAAGAGGAGCATTATGCCGACAGTGGCTTTTCTTTTCCATTTTCCTCTGCAGCCAATTCCCTCCATTCTCTCACAGTTTTCACTCACTCCATCTGAGGCCACCTGCAGGGTAAACAATGAATAAAACAGCAATAATAATCCAAAAATGATTTGTCCAGAAATATAATCTTTCTAAGTGGGAAACACACTGACTGAGGGTGAATAAAGGGCATGGATACAGCAGTCTATGGGTCCTAAGGTTATTGGACTTACTATAACCAAGGCTATAATAATAAAAATAGTAGTAGTAAATAATAGTTGTCCAAGACTGATATAGCAGACTATTGGTCAATGTACCCTTAATAAACAAAGAATAAACTACATACTTTAATTAACTGCAGGAGTCAATGTCCCTAACTCACTGAGTCACTGAGTTACTGAGTTACTGAGTCATTCTCCACAGAAAAGAATGACAGCGCTGCCTCTCTCTCTTACACACACACACACCAACTTGTAGTCCAGCATAGATTGACAGTCTTGTGTAAAGTTTCTTTACTTTTTGTACATTTAAATTAGCACGCATGTGAGGACACCATCTTCTACAGGTACAAAATAAATCAAATTCATTAAACTCACCACTGAACACACGGCGGCAGTGTCGCACTTGTTGGCTGGATGGAAACGCGGTTTCAGATCCTGGGAAAATAAGTCATTTTTGATGTTTAACCTTGCAGATTTGAATCCATTGCAGACGTCCTAACTAGACATAGAAGAGGTCAATGAGGTCAATTTTAGATTTTTATGAAAATCTAAAAATCTAAAGGAGTAGGCCTATGCGCATGATTTTTTCCAATGAATCTCTTGCAACAATTGTGTTGGTGAAGCAGTTACGTATTTAAAGACCTTGGCTTTTTATTAAGTTCGTTTTTATACATGTCACTAACCAAGAAGGTAATACAAAATAAGTCAACCAATACATTGACACCATTCCTCATGTTCAAGGTACCAGTCCAGGGTCCGGAACCATCTTGTTACAACTTTATTGGTAACTGAAATGACAATATTGGAAATCTCGCAGACGGACAGAGTAACTTATTTGCACACCACTTCTTTTGGCAACTTCCCTGTTATAATGAAATGTTGTCGGATTTTAAAATTTACTGACACTTAGAACGTTAACTTGTGACATTTCGAAAGCTGATAAGGTCTTCATTTAAAAAGAAATAACGTGTTCAAGAACTAAATCGACTCTAGATTTTATCGAGTTTCGGTTTTCATATCCCATACGCCCACTTAGACTAAGCCTCAAGTCTGATATGAATCTATCAGTCCCACAATGATATTGCAGAGGTTTGCCGTTATCTTACCTGTAAAACCGCTTTACAACGAATTGCATCTCTTTAGTTCAGGTCCATATCACAGCATAGATGTATATTAAACACAAAATAACGTATTTTAATGACGAGAGCGACGGCCGTTGCCCAGTCGACTGTGGCGGAGCGGAGGCGGGCTTTAACCGGAAACCGCTGGGCACGTCACATTGCATCGCATTGATTTCAAGGAAACATGAGACAGTGTTTGACAAGACAGTACCTGTAGGTTTTGAAGGCTAGTTTGTGTAGACAAGAGTGAATTATAATGGCAGAAACAGCAAGTCAGGTTTATTTATGAAGCACGTTTATACATAAACAAGGTTGACCAAAGTGCAAGTATTAAAGTGCCACAAGTTTTAAAGTGCAAAAACAAGATTAGAAACACCAATAGCCTACAATACATTTGACAGAGCAGGTAGTAATGAATACAAGCTCCGTACACATGCACAATACACACCTCAATGCACACACATGTATACAGGCATGCCGAGCAGACTCAAAGGCTAAAGAATAAAGACGGTTTTGAAACGGGTTTTAAGGTTTTAACAGTGTGGATGGAGGGCTGGTGGTGCATTGTGGGAGGCTGTTCACAGTCGACCTCAAGCACGGAGCTACCACCCACTCCTGTTTCTGGTGTGCACTTATTGTCGCCTGAGTGACTGGAGCTGGTGATGTCGGATTCGAAACGACTCGTTCAAAATGAACGACTCATTTAAGTGTTGATTCCACTCGCACACGCGACTGAATTGATTACATTTCAACCAATCAGCAGCGGTTAACGAGGATCTCTGTGTTACCCAATTAGGTGGAGAACGTTCTGTGCCATCCAGTTCATAACGGCAGTCAAGCAATCTTGTAGAATTGAGAATCAGTGAGATTTGTGATGTATAATTTGACTTAAGTTGGGGGCAATTATTGTCAGCTTTATCCTTAAAAATCTCACAGCTTATTATTTAGCATTTATACCATAGCATATATAATAGTAAAATAAGTAAAAATTCATGAACCGTTATAATTGCAAGCACTATAGCAGCGTAATAAAGAAGAGCTGGACTGCAATGATATGAGCCGGGATAGGTCTTCAGAATGTAAACTCATATGATCTGGCTGGTATATAAGGCTCACTCATTCAGCAGAACAAGACAAGTGTTTACTCAGAAAGACCACATCCTTCCTTTCAATGAGTAACTTATCTTCTATATCTCTCTGCTACACTTGTGCCCTCTCACTCTCTCACACAGTATAGTACGCACAAATGAACGCAAGCACAAGCACATACATACAAGCACATTTGATGTACAGACACATTAGGTATATACAGTACATTCCCTGCACACACATACACATGCGTATACACACGTGCAGGCCTACAGTGTAGAGGTTCATATTGCCTGCTGCGAGGATGCCCTCTAGCGCCAGTTCCGAGTCTGTGCACAGACTTTGGGACTCAGTCAAAAAGGAAATGAGTTTTGCTCACTGTCTGTTTACTTCATCACAGAAACCTCATTGTGTTACTGGCAAAGATTCCTTTCATGTTCTAATCTAAGACACTAATACTTACGGCCAGCAACCTAATATTGAAACTTCAAGATAAGCGTGGCCTGGCTTGCTCTAACTCAATTGAGAGTGATATCGATGCTTGGTCCTTCTCTCTTTTCTAGTCATCTCTGTGCTCTGTTTGAGTGGTGCTCTTTCTCAGAGGCCTGAGAGGCAGCCCCCTGCTGCTTCTTCAACTGTAAGTTGATTACAGTCGTGTGATGTGACCAGACTTCTGTGAAAACTGAGGTAAAGCAGAGAAAAGGCCTCCACAGTGTCATGAAGAGCACAACATGACAGGTGATTGGCAGAAATGTTAGGTTGAAGGCTGGGAGTTGTACAGCAAAGGAAGAACTGCAGTATTCAGGAGGCCCGCCCCTTACTCTCTCAGTTCAGTTTCAGCTAGATAAGCTTTATTGGCTTGATAAGAACCTTCTGACATTGCCAAAGAATGCACATATAAGGCACTGCTAATATCTGAGCTTAAATTTAACAAATGCACATAAATGCAATAAATATTATTTTAGCATAATAGAGCAAATTACATCCTTAGTCGGGTTTATTGTCCCACTGCCAGTCTCTCAGCATGTAACAGGTAGCTACATATTTTGCAGTAGATATGTAATAGTTCACCTGCTAGGTTACGTTTTAAATTCTGTTGAATTTTCAAATTCATTATAGGCTATCGTGTACCTTTTGGTAAGGAACCTTGCTCTTATGTCTGTGTATTTGGCACAGATCTCTTTGTCCCTCTCTTCCCCTCTATCTCTTACGTTCAGACACAGAGCTGTTCATCAGCATCATCTTTTAGTTCTGAGAATAATGACAAACAGTATGACTAAATCAGGTAATTTACTGTAAAAACAATAAGACAGGTTGGAGTAGAATGAGTTGATATTTTACTTGGTTCAACTGAAATCACTTAGTCATGCAACTCTAAGAGAGAGGCAGTATGTGAGATTAGAGAAAGGCAGAGAGAAGGGGGGGAGATAGAGGGAGAGAACATCAGGAAGATTGGTTTGGAACCAAAAGTTAAATGTTTTGGAGGATGGTGACTGGAAAACACAATGGTGGTGGAGGGCATGTTTTTGCTTTAGTGTGGCATGCACAAAACCAAGGGGTCGCCTGCAAAGCGAGAGAGCGTGAGAGAGTGCGTTGAAGAGAGATCAGTTAATGACAGGTCGTCTTATGAGTCATCACTGACATTTTATGAATAATCCCCTGACACACTTCTGGTCCCCTGTTCAGTCACGCACTCAGAGGGTCCCAGGTTACAGCGTCTCTTATCCTCTTGTCCTCTTTCAGCCATGGTAAGTAGCAACACATTTTCCCACAGCAAGAGTGCCCTGTCTAAATCCTGAGCATGTTCATGGGCATAACTTGGTAGATACAGATAGGACCATTTGCTTATTTGCAATAAGAGGTATCGTTTGTGGATATTTGGTTTGGAGTCAGGCAACTTTTCATTGTCAGTACTATGATCTATGTATAACTGTATTGTGCAGCTGGTGATATCAGGACTGTGTTTTGTGTGAATACTATAAAATCTTGTAGACCAAATCCAATCCAGTCTAATCCAATACAAGATGCATGTATTGGATGCATTCGTTGTCTGTCTGTTGATTATATGATGTGAATGTAGCTGACCCATTAAATCGTTGTTCTCTTCTTCTTCTTCTTCTGCTTCTTCTTATTCCTCTCTCGTGTCTTCCCAGGTGCTGCCAGTCAGTTTCAGTTTCATTTTTCTATGCCATCTCGCTGACTTCTCTTCTGTCCATTCCCTGGCGTGTAGTAAGATGCAATATGCCTGGCCATTTTATAATAGCAAATGGTGCTGTGACGAGTGCCAACCAGGTACGACAATTTCTACTTCATCTACTTCAGCCTTGGTGTGATAGAATTCACAGATTTGATGCGAACAGATTATAACTGTAAAATACTCATGAATGGCCCAATTTATATGGAATCATTTGTATGATATGGTAATCTTAGCCGCAGTATGTATTCAATGTTGTGAAGAAAAACTACCGTAAGACTATTAGACAACTTCATTACTACATTATTTAACTATTGTCTGTTTTCCAGGTCAGTACATGTCAAAGCGTTGCACATCCACCAGTCCAACCCTGTGTCTACCCTGCCCTGATGGCCGATACACACATACCTACAACGTGGTCCCGAGATGCCCTTTTTGTGATGATTGCAAAATCAACCGTGAGTGACTGTGCAAGTGTGTATGTTGGGTGGAGGTGGGGGGTACGTGTGTCCTGAATCACATTAAAAGTCTCCACATCACCATAATCCAAATATGTAAGATTTATAATACTAGATTATCATAAGATATGCAAGTAAACAAAGGATGCAGAAATATTCCTGAATGTTAGAGGTGACTAGAGATCCCCAGAGCAGTTGATATTGTTGCTGGACTGTCCATGGTGGTCTGTTTGTTGATTGTTGTTTGTTGAATATGTGCTAAGAAGTGAAAATGTTTTATCATATTGGTTCATATTTGTGTGTCTGTGAGTGTTTTGTGAGAGTGATTCGCTGTCTCTCTGCAGTCCAAACCAGTTTCTTGAAACAATCACTGTACAAAAACACAAAGGCAAAGTCTTAGATGTTTTTCAACTCTGTCTCAAAGTCATAATTTCAGAGAAATGTAGCCATGGAAACCTAGAGTCATATATGCAAGGGAATTCCCCATTCTCATTCATGGTGGGATACAGTCAGAGAGAGAGACAGGAGGGAGGGGTATCTGAGAAACCTTGACTCAACCACATAAGTGGGTTTGGATGGGTATAGGGTGGGATTCTGCAGCAGAGATACATGCTTATATGGCATTAATATTGCAATCAGTAGCAAAGCCCACCACTGGTGGTGGGCACATGAGGTGGTTGATAGCTGTAGACCATCGTCATGTCAGTGGAAAAAAATATAGTAGAGAGATAAACATCGGAAACTGTAACAGACAGAAATGTCATACTTGATGTTATTGTTCGGGTCTGTGCTCTGCTACAGGTGAGCAAAAATAGTCTGTTTGCTTATTTTTAAATGTCATGGTGGAAACTAGAAGTGAGGGAAGTTATAGAATTCTGATTCTGAATTTTGGGTATATTCACATAATGTTCTCAAAGAGTTGACTTGTAGGTGGAAAATAAGCATTTTGAAACTTTCTTTACTATTTTACTTATACTTATAGGGCAAGCATATTTTACTCCAATGTTTACAGACATTACAAATGTAAAGACACCTTTTACAACCTCAAAATACATGTAGTCTAAGCTAATGCAACTAATATTAGGGGAAACAATGTTTTAAAAGGTTGGCACCATGCTACAATTACATATTAGACTTTTATGCCAATATTTAACTTGTAAAACATTTTCACTTCTTAGGACATATGCCTTCAAATCAATAAACCAACCACCGTGGACAGTCCAGCAACAATATCTGCTGCTCTGGGGATCAGGATTTTAGGATTATGGTCATAGTTCATCGAGAACTATGACCATAATCATAGGACTTGCTATTAAAACATATGGAAATGAATGCAGAGACAAATTAAAAGGCTGTAGATTTGTGATGACTATGGTTCTGTGGAGTAGCTGATATCAGTAGTTGCCTGCATGCTTGTTCATGAACTCATGTGGAGGTATGCATGCTGAAACATTCTCTAAGAAAGAAAATGTTCCATGAAAGTGAAATACTGCTTTGCATGAGAAATAACAGCTATGTATGTGTGTGTGTGGTTGTGCATGTGTCTAAAAGGTGTGTTCAGGTGGTAATATAAACATCTTTCTGAGTTAAAACCAGAATCTCTACTTTTGTCATGTCCTGTTGTGAGTTGTTGAGGATCTGCTATTTTCTCATATCCTGAAACATTCAAGACAACCTGTTTTTGTGTGTGTGTGTGTGTGTGTGTCACACACATATGCATACACAGGTATATACTTTACATTTCAGGACCACTGTTACCATATGTGTTTTTATTACTGCAGAGCTGGAGCTTGAGTCACCGTGTAACACCACTCACAATGCTGTGTGCAGGTGTAAGCCTGGCTACAAGTGCACGGGACATCCCTGTGATGACTGTGAGCGGATACCAAACCCTCAATCCATCACAGGTATTCAACACTACCAACTAACATTGTGACATTACTGTCAAAATGGCCAAACACTAGCATTGCGAAGAACTTATAAGTTGCCTTTGTAAGTTTTATGTATTGTGCATTAAACATTGTGTTTTATCACTGTTAGTGATAATTTGAGAGTTTTATGTTCCATTTAACTCTTACGTATGAATGCCCATTTGTCAAGAGAGCTGATAAGTTCACTTACTCTCCTCTACTCAGCCACCACAGCTGGAACAGTAACCACACTTGGAACAGCTCCTGCACCAACCCAAGGTAAAGTAAACTAATATCAGTCTATATAAAAACAAAGAAGATGATCGAATTGACCCAAAAGGCATTAACATCAATCTCTCTCATATTCTTATAGGTGATGACAAGTGGTGGTTTAGCAGTTTAGCTTTAGTGGCGGTTGTTGTGAGTCTTCTAGTTGTGGGAATACTACTCAGTGTAGCCACAAATCGCTGGATCAGATCAAAGCACGGTTAGTATCATTCACTGGAATAACACTGCAACAGTATACAAATACATGAAGCAGAGTATGCATAGCCCTGTGTTTACATTAGTTTTGAATTGTGCTGATAAATCTATTAATTTTCATATCTTAATTGATCATTATGTCACACTATTTCATCTTATGTCTATTTAACCTTCTCTTCTTCTCTTGTTAACGGGCTCAGCAGGCTACTTTAAGTGCCTCAGGATTGCAGCAGCCGTGCAAAGCACAGGGGACGAAAAAGTATCCATGCCTATCCAGGAAATGTGCGGGAAATGTGACCAAGCTATTAATGTTTGATGGAAAGAGATGGTGTTGATGGTGGGAATAACCTGACCTGAACATGGACAAGCGACAAGCTAACAGGTGCATGTATATTGACACGGCACTGGGTTGAAATGCAAAATGTTCCTCATTCCTTGGGTTGTTTATGACAAATGGCCCTTAATGGCATTTCAGTCCATACTGATAAATAGAAACAAAAAAACATGTATTTCAGGACTATTGCCATTGCCAGAGAGGGAAGTGGAGCATGTTGCACTCGTTCAACATCTGGGACTTTAAGATCACGAAAGGCTATGAAGATAGAACATGGAGAAAAGGAGCCTGTTACAGTAAAATGTCTCTGACTTAGAGGCGTGAGAGTAAGAGAGTCTGACAATGTGAAATTGAGAAATGCTATGCTGTTATATGGCTGTATGTAATATGGTACACAACAATGTTGAAGATGTTTTGCATCATTACAATTATCATATATGGTGTGTGTGGGTGTGTGCGTGTGTGTGTGTGTGTGTTTGTGTGTGTGTGTGGGTGGAATACTGTTTTGTTAATAGATTTTTTAATCACTGTTTTGTAATAAAATTCTACTTGTTCTTTATTCAAAGTAATATTTCACTGAAACATCAAAATGCCTATTACTTGTGCAGAATAGTTTGACCAACTAGCTACAGCTGACAAAGTGAGCTTTTTAAAGACTACAGTACATTCATGGGGTTTCTTAACTTAACGAAAGAGATGACCTTCCATCTGCTCTTCCCAGAAGGAAAATACCTCTGGAGTATAAATCAGTGTGCAGGTATACTTTTTTTCTTGCTTAACACCTGAGGTCTGGTGTGCACTGGCCACTGTTAGTTTTCCCAGTACCTGTAACAATGGTGTCACGGTGGAGTGCTGTGATTCCCCCTACAGTTTGGAAGATAAATGTGCTAAATCTCTTCCACACTCATCCGTCGAAGTTTCACATTTCCTTCCTTTGAACATGCTTTTAGGATAGGTCTGGACTCCAGTAGCCCTAATCCCTAACATGAGTCCCCTGGGATTCTTATTATGCATCATAGCACCTCCTCTTTGGACATGTGGCATTCCTTCCCCTGCTCCTGAGAGGGAAAAAATACTCTGTCCATCTCTCCGTTCCTCTCCTCCTTGGAGAGATGAATGCAGGGAGAGGATGTGGGATGAAACACGGGACAGTCTCTTTCTTCCTCCTCATTGTGCTCTCTCTCCCCCCTCTTCTCCCCCTCTCTTGTTGGATCAACTTGGCCAGTAAACTGACTGAGCAAGCTGAAGATGACCGTCCCGGGATTGTGGACATGGACTGGACCTGAGAGAGACATTCATAGTCAAAGGGTGCACATAAAGAAATACCCAGTTTTTCACACTAAATGACCTGCAGTTGTGCATCACCATATATCGAATAGGATAACTGATCACATCTCAAGTCAAACTCATAACAATAACAGAGATGCACCTTTATATTTTCTTTATTTTCTTTAGGGCCCAAAATTTTACATAACAATAGTATCATCATTCCATTCATCAGTACCCAGAGTGGCTGCTGCAAGTGGGAATGGCTGGTGCTTTGCACTAGATGGGTCTCTCGTGTATTGTTGAGTTGACTCCTTAGTTTTGTGAGATGAAGCGTCTTTTCCTTCCTAAAGAAAAGCACATTGATCAGATGGAGGCAAACATGTAAGAGAAATAACACCAGGGACCAGATGTATGAAACGTTCTAAGCAGAAATCAGTGTTTATAAAAAAATAAGCTTGCCATGAGTGAGTGCATACCTCTATGCATACTCAGCAGCAGGCGTGCGCAGACTTTGCAGGAGACTCAGTCGAGTTTGTTATTTGGCGACACGGAAAGGGAACTAAAAACGTGGTGCATTTTTACAGCACATTACTCTTCTTAAGTCCTAGTAGTCTACTAATATGTTTGAGCCAATAAAGGTTTACGATAACATTTAGCCCCCAATGTGTGTCTTCAGTGCCCTGTGCAATTTAAAGTTAGCCAAATGTTCTAGCTATCCCTGCTAGTATGATTCAATATGAACTCACTGGTCAGCTAAATCTTTTAAGTAATTTAGGCAGACAATTATGTCCACTCTACCGAAATTTACTATATGTGTCATCAATCAGAAAGAATCTGGTATCAATATCGACTCAATACCGATATAAGGGTGTGCAATGGCTGCTTTGGCTCTATTAGAAGTTGTTGGGAATGGTATAATTAGATTTTTTGGCCCAGTATGATGACTAATGGCTAATGAGCCACTTTCCAACAGCCACTCTCTTGGAACTATCTGCTAAACTGGGCCATGTCTTGGAAAGAGCGACACAAAGAAGCCATGCACTACCTGGCCATCCGCAGCTCCCGACAACCTTGGGTTTCTGGCTACTGGATCATTTCACTGGCCTTTGGGGATATCCCAGTCTCCCCTCAGTCATATCATACCCAAAGTCTGGTATGGCACAGTTCGTCTCTGCCCCTAACACATTAGGTTTTCTTACAGTGTGGGTGAAGAGGCCAACTTTAAAATGCAATTTGCAATGATGTCTGGTTTCCCAAATGTAATTGGTGCACTCACATTGGGCATTTTGGGAAGATGAATCTGTTTTTGTCGACATTTTCAACAAACATTTTCATTCAATTATTGAAATAAAATAATCTGTGATGTGCAAATATCTCTACGGAATGTTATTGCGCAATGGCCTGGGTCCAGTCACGATTCATTCATTCTTTCACAAAGTAGTGTGGGGTGGAATGGGCTATAGGTGGAGCTGTGGTGGCCGGCTGCTTGGTAAGACTGACCTGAGGAATCGTTACATATGAAAACCTCTTCTCTGGGGATGGTACTTTTTTATTAAACCATATTCAAATGCTTTAAACACTCAGATGGCTACAATGAAGTGCACAGCCATCATTGGGTTGCTGGAGGGGAGATGGCCTTGCCTGGATACCACAGGAGGGCGACTGCTTTGTCAGGGCATGTGCTGTCCTGCACATGCAGCAGCCCAGAGACCTATCAGAGTCCCCTTCCCCCATGACCAGTTTAGACCTGATGACCCTCCATAAACCCCAGCCTACTCTTAAAGTTGTTGCACTATCACTAAGCACAACTAGTCCTTCCCTGAGGACTGAGCAGCCGGCTGCATTGCACAGTCACTCTCTAACACCTTTCTCCACTGGACCCGTACCACCTTCACCGCCGGACACAGAATCATCTGAACCTGATGAAGTTTAATAATAAAGCATTGTGTTTTATATATAGTAAACGGTGCCATGAAGTACTGTATAACTTAAGCATGCCCTCATCTCTGCATAAAAATATCACTGACACAATTCCACCTGCATGTGGGAATCCGTGTCATGGTCGGCATTCAGCATGTCACCGACAGCTGGTTGGCTGAGAATAAAAGCGATGCGTGGGTGGTGGATAGAGCTGGAGCCCCCTCAGAGTCCAGGGGCTTTAATGCTGGTTCTGTGCCACTGATGCAGTTTTTGGCCTCCCATTTGTAATCAGACCACTTATTTATTTCATCTAATGTGCAACTCTGAACTCACAGAATTGACTGCAGCAGTGACCTTCTGCCACTTTCCATACTGTTTTATTTGTATTCATTTGTATCTGTTTATCTGTTTAACCCTGCAAATATTATTGGATTCCATTTTTGAATCTCCTTAAAGTTTCAATCTCACTTTTTCTTCATAATCCCTTCTTGAAAGTTTCCTCCACCATTTCTCCTAAATCTGGTGTATGTGATAAAGCTGAGGAAAAAACACTCCCGTGCGTAGAAACATGTGTAAGTATCTTTTTAGTAGGGATTCCACACAAACCATCATACATCTGGCCACAGATCTGTAAATAGTGTGAGCACTAGAGGGAAACTTGAAATTAGCCACTTACCTTATTACACAGCTTTACAATAGCTGAAAAATGGCAGATACATAGAAAATGAACAATTTTCTCAATGCTGATTGCACATTATGAATCACAGTATATGATTAAGATAGTAAGTATTGTTCTTTGACATTTCTGTGGAGCTCATGACAAATCCCTAATCACAATCATTTCTTGAGTGATTTGTTTATTGTTTCCCATAATTTAGCAATCTCAAGTGTTCAAAGGTACTTTACATCAACTAACTGAGTCATTTGAATCCAAACCTCGTCCTTGAGAGATGTAAACACTATCTTACCTAGCTTGAAACATGTTTCACCTCCTGGGTGATGGACACAGAATAGGATCACAACGGCTAAGCATCCCATGGCTACCACTGGACACAAGATGGCTGCCAGTTTTCTGTTCGTTTTGTCTGAGAGGGAGGGGAAAATCTGAACATTACTGAAATTTCTGGCCACTTTGTCTCTATAGAAAACAATAAATATCAATTACATACACGTCCAAACACACACTCACCTGTGTTGAGATCTGTGTTATTTCCAGATGTGACGGTTTGAGAGCCACAGCTGTGTAAGATAAGGGTATTGAAGATGAGGTATTGAACAAATATTATATGTAAGTACATCACCACATGAATGAGGCTAGGGTGAAATATCTGTAATATGAGATGCTAAAATAATCCTGATCTAATATTTCTTTGATATCAGAGGATTCTTTTAAAGATCCAGATTTTGCCGGTGTTTTCATGTGAATGCAGTGTTTTCCAACTCCACTCTGTGGCATTGTTTAACTGGGGAAGTGTAAGACTCACTTGGGAGGTTGGCAGGGTGTGGTGGAAGTGCTGCTGTGTCCTGAGGAAGTCTGTTTAATCCGGGTTGAGATCATATCTTGCGCTACTGGAAGAGGAAGATAAAATATGCAGTGGTGGAGGCTGTTCTGTAGCTGACCTCCCCCACATCCCATCACATTTTTATTTTTATTACTATAAGAATTCTGATCAGAGATTTCACTTTCTCCACTGCTATCCCCCCCACCTATAGTATAGACAGACAGCAAAAATACTCTCAAATTAGGGTCACTGGGAAAAAAATTATACAAAGGGGGTCTGAGTCTAAAGAATATATATTTCAGGGTCCTTGACATGAAAAACTATGAGAACCCCATGATTTGTGCTGCTAGTTGGGCCCCATTTGATTTGAAACATGCCACTGCTCAGTATTTACCAGTTGTGATTGTTCCACCGATCTTGATACAGTATCTGCAGTTTTCTTTCAGTGGGTCCATCTCACTGCATCTGAAACCGGCTTCACAGCGACATTTGAGGTTGGATATATTGGTGCAGTTCTCAACCACCTTCAGATTAAAATCTGACAAAACAGCAAAACAGAGTCCTCTGGTGATTGTAATTGGTGTTACAGCTCATTTATAGAAATTCAAGAGAATGAAATAGTTACTCAATTTATGACTGAAACCCAAAGATTATTATTACCATCACAGTTCTGAGAGGGAGTGATGACTTCATCAACTAGATGCCAGAAGTGACAATAAAGTGGCTTTACCTGGTCTACAGTCACTGAAGCAGTAATGGCAGCTGGATTCACGGTTCGACTTAGATGTAAAGGTGCCAGCAGGACAGGGCAGACACTCTCCAGCAGACCACTGGTACTCACCTGAACGGAAGGACATAAAAGATGGAGGGTTGAAGGGTGTGGTGGAGGAAAAACAGCAGGCAGCACAAAGAATAGGAGTGGGGCATGAGAAAAATGTGAACTGTGAAAATAGAAGTGATGATGAAACTAATAACTGACTAGTTCACACGGTAAAGGTGTTCTGTACAAGAGAAGGACGTTGAAATGCAGCACATACTGTCTTACGTCTATTAAGGCTCAGGCTTGTTTGTTCATTGTTCATGTATTTACACATGGATGTGCATAGATGTGGTATATAAAACTCGTGGCAGTTCAGTAGCTGCAGTGACACCAATGTCAGGGCGAGTAGAGACTTTTGGCCCAGAGTGCATACTAATGAAGGATGTGGTCATACAACACCGAGCTCTGTGTGCACTATGCGTCATTTTTTACCGCGACAGAAAAACAGAGAGAGACAGAGACAGACAGAAAGCGAAAGATAGATATGTCTCAGTGTTTTAGTCACATTTCTTTCCCAACATTATTCACCGTTGATTCAGACGACAAAAACAATGAGGAGTGAGTCAAAGTCAAATGAGGAACTGAGAGAGGAAAAATAGGTGACAATATAGGAAATAAAAAGCCACTGAAGAAGTCACTTATATTTTTTTTACCTGGTTTGCACATTGCCACTTCGTAATTTTGGCTCCTCTGTGGCTGTTAACACAATACATATATCACTGTAATACTAAATAAGGCCGTCATAAGTCATCATGTGCATCATGTTCAGCAAAATGAAGAATATTAATTTAATTATATAGCTGTGACATTGAGTTATTTTTTTATACTTTGATAGCAAATGACAAGAGTTTTTACAGTGAATTGTACAAATTAGGCAGATAAAATATGGAAGGAAGTGGTTACCACAGGAGAGGTGAGTCCCAACTGTGCAGATAACACCAGGACAGCCACATAGCACTGCACCACTCCCATTCTATGAAGAAACAGTTAGAAAACGACAATAATGTGTAACAGTAATAATAATGAACAACAGATGTCCTTCAGTCAGCTAAAACCAAACCTCTATGAAAGGCAGTGTATGTTCAGTGAAGTTTAGTGAGTGCACCGGCCAATTTGCTTAAGATTATAAAACGGACATTCTCAGGGTGAGAAATCCAACAAAAAATATCTTTAATCTACGGAAAACTCTCACCTATTTTTCTCCCCTTGTTCTTTTGGTAATGCTGGATTTCCTCAAGGTGTGCCTCTCGCTATCTGTCTTCTCTCTTCTCTACCCATCTTCTGTGTCATTATTTCCTTACCTGTTACATCTTCCTGTCTTCCTGTCTCTCCCGCCCACTGTGCTCTACAAGTCTTTTTCTGTCCTGTTTACAAGTTCAGCTCATAGACTGTTTCTCGTGCAGGAACAGAGAGCGGCTCCATCAGCACTCTGACTCTCTGACTAACACTTGTACCAAAGCCTCATCATTTTCCGTGCCAACTGTAATCAACAGTGAATCAAGACCAAATATTTTCAATAGTGAGTAATAGAGTAATTGGTTTGTATCACATACCCCATTATTTATCATACTTAAATAGTTTTAATAGGTTTACTACACATGAAAATAACTGCAAGCAAGGCTGGGAGTCACTAATTACATTTACTCTAGTTACTGTAATTAAGTGGCTTTTTTGTATACTTGTACTTTTTTAAAGTCAGTAACTTTACTTTTATTCATGTATTGACTGATGTATTTTAGAATCAGATCAGAAAATGGCCAATGGCAAATTGCATCTGCACCAAACCTGCACAAGCATGTGGAGGAAATGTTAAGTTAACTACTACTCACATTTGTCCACGATAGTAGCTTAGTGAATATTAGCCCAAAAGCCGTCCAGCGACAGTATTCTTGGTTTGAGTTTACCTGGTTGTTATCTAGGTAGTTCACTAGCCTTGTTGGCTAAAACAAAAGTTGAAAAAAAAAGTAACTCAGTTAATTACACATCTTGTTGCTCAGCTGCATCTTTTATTCTTTCCATCTCCCTCGACACATTACAGAGTTCTACAGTGAAGCTTTAGCCAAACCTGCTTTGTGTTGACGTTTAAAGCTGCGGTCTAGTCACACACAAAAGTACTATTCCCTACTTCAGTTAATAAAAGCAAGGGCATAGTAGTCAAATTGTTGTGTAACACAAAATAATCTACATTTCGGAACATTTTGTGAGAAGGCTTTCTCTTTCTTCTGTGAAGATATGGAGAAGTCACTACAACATTTTCCAATGAAAAGCTAAATGGACCGATCAAGTCATTCTACCTTAACTCAAAGCTCTTGCAGACACCTTTTGACATTATGTACATGTCAGCTTTAGTGTGTGACTATGGACATACTTGTGTTGCAGTCTTTAAACACAAATATATAACCAAAGCTATTTCCTTTACACATATAATATCATAGCCATCATAGTCATTTTGCTAAAGCATTTGCATTTCAGGGTTGTTTTTTTTACACTTGACAGTTGTTTTTAAAAGGACTTCACTTTGCAACCACATACACTCACAAATAAAGTGTCTTACAGAAAAAAACTCAATTATCACCTGATTTAAATCTTTAGTTTTCTGAGGCGATTATTGTCAAAAGACATCACATGACAGTCTAGAGTCTCAAATCTTCACATACTTCCCCCAACAGTACCAGTACAATTAAACTGGTAAACGGGAAGACAATAACAATTGGATACTTACAGTTTCTGACTTCTTCATGATGTACAGGTGCCTCAGCAAAAGTCTTTTTAAAAACATTCACTATACAGAACACCCCAAAACATACACACTGGCACATGCATACAGAGACTCACTCAGTGTGTGAAAATAAAACTATACAAAGGGAAATGGTGTGTTGCACACAACACACAACATACCTCTGACATCCTCCTTCTATTCAATCACAAGCAAGAGTAGGATCAGCATTCAACCAATTCCTAGTGCACATGCACGCCTTTTTATGCAAGCTTCAAATCTGTCGCCCTCATTTCTTTGTCATTGAGACAGAGCACTGATTTGTGAGCAGCAGTAGATGCAGAAGTAATACAGTTCACCTGGCTCAACCACACAGAAGAAATTATGGCCGGGACTACACTTAGACAATAGTATTGGATATTAGTAGTGTTGGTAAAGGAGTTTCCCTATCAGTTCTGTTTTCCAGCAATATTCTAACTTATCTGAGTTAAAGTTCATGGTTAATATAAATAAAGCATCAATAAGATGTTAGATGTGCAGAACAAAAACTGATGAAGTAAAAATGAGGTATATGTCAATGTTAATGTATCATTCTATTCTCCCCACATGTAAGAGATGAGAAAATTTGAACAGAAGAAATTTCATTTCTGATGTGTTAACATTTCTTGTCACATTTTATACAAGTATTAGAGCTGATTGTTTGATATACATTTTTGCTTTGCTCTTCCTTTGTAAGTGCAAACGTTTACAAGCTCAAAAATAGGTTTCGTTATATACATCAAGCACCGTTGGTGAAATAGCTTCGGCAGCACTATTTAGTTTTTCATTTTTTTTCAGCAATTCTCAGTTAATTCACAAACTGCTTATGTTCATGTAGTTTGGCACTCAAGCTAGCAATTATTTCGTCACCATCTCCCTCAATCTGTGCGTCTCTCCTTATTGTAATCCACATTAACCCCGCTCAAACAACAGTGCTTGGTAACTGTCTTTCTCTGAGCATGAGCTGGATATATGACTTATTCATACAGCTCCGACGCATGACACTTGGCTGTCAATGTCATATCTTTCCCTGTTCCTGTGTCAATGTCAGTGAGTGACACAGAGAGCAGAGCAAGGCCCCAATGCTGCATATTTGCACTATTCTTGCTGCAGTCAAAGAGACCATGGCTGCATTTCATACCAAAAACAAGCATGCTTCCCTCTATCCTTGTCTACTCATGGCACTTTACTGCTATCTGCTATTTATCTGCATCACCTGGCACTTTGGGTGCTTGGTTCCAGGTAATTCACAACAGGTAAATAATGCCATCTAACAGGACCACAGAATACTGTTACACCCAACAATATCAACAATGGCAAGAGGGAGGCAAGTATGTTGGCATTTAGAGATGCAACCAGTTCTGAATCACACACAGCTAATACAGGAGAGCTGCTTCTGTGATTGTGTTTCTTAGTATTTTGGTTATTTTTAGAGGGTTTTTTTACGTTTTGCTTGATGAAACACATGTTTTCATGTAATTATGATGTAATTATGGCTCACACTCTGCTTTGCTCATGGTTTGACTTGTTATGATACAGATACAAGGCAAGCTCTGTATCAGTAGGTAAGGCAGTAAAATGCTATCTGAATCATGACATCCTGTTAGACTCAGATTTGACAATAAATTATTTGCAATCAAGCTCATCGATACAACTTCAGGACACTTTTATATTCCAGCTATGATGCTCCCTGTTTTTGTTTGTCCATTGGTAGAATGTATATTCCAGCAAATTGTGTGACTGGGAATTTTATTGGGAGTGGCCTCATGGTACTATAAGCACTGACTATAAGTGACATGACACACAGCAGTTGTTTGCTACATTAACCTAGATGAGTAAGTGAACAAGCATCTGTTAGTGTGTGTTGAGTGAATAAGTGAATTTTATGGCATGCTATGCTCCCCCGTAAGGACAGTATCCCATCATTTACAGTCACTTTAGGATATCATCCACCTCCCACACCTGCTTGACATCAATATAATCACTTTCTTAATTACTACTGTCTAATACAAGATGACTGTAATAAGACCTCTTCCCAAAAAAGGGCAGTAACATTTGCATGGAATAGTAATAATAATAATCCACCTCTGCAAGGCGATCACAATTTCTATGTTCAAGGTCTTCTTGACAAACCATCAGACCTACACTGATTTCCATGGACAGCAGAAAGAAAAAGGTGTCGATCAGTACATCTAGAAGTGAATGTAAACATGGTGTTGCCGTAGTAAGGACTGGGTGTATTGTGTTGGTGTGGTACTGTAGCTGGATGCAATGGAGGTCACATGACCACAGCCCTGTGGAATTGAGAATGGGTCAAGATGTGGAAAGGGGAGGAGGTGGCGAGGCTGAAGGCATCTCCCTCTCTTTCTGATCACTCTCCTCACCAGACCCGGGCACAGCATCGTTACTGTGAGAAAGAGAGGAAGAAAGAAATAGAAATAGGGGATGAAAAACAGGATTAACAAGTGAGAAAGTAAGAGAAACTCAATCAATCAACTTCAATCAATCAATCAACCTTTATTTATATAGCACATTGCAAACAAATGCAAAAGATGCAATGCACTTCACATTAAAAATAAAATGCAGATTAAAAAAATAAAATAAAATACAGATAAAGAATTGTAAACAATAAAAAAGAGACATTAAGAGCAAAAAACAAGGAAAAAGAATGAAATAAAAAGAAGAAATCAAATAACAGTTGAACAGTGAAACAGGATTGTCTTAATCTTGCGTTTGAAGAAGTCTACTGTGTTCCAAAGCCATTGGAACTGAAAGTAGCCTCCCCATAAGTTTTGGTCCTGCATGTACAGTCAACTAAAAGAAAGAGAGAGAGAGAGAGAGTGTGTGTGTGTGTGTGTGTATATACCTGTCTCCACTCTGTGTGATGAGTCTCCTGCAGGTCTCCATCTGGACGTCCAGGCCTCTCTTCATAGAGCACATCTCCATGTACTCATGCAGGTGGCGGTTCATGTCACTCTTAGCTGTGGCCAACTCCAGCTGTCAGAAACATGCAGTTAGAAATATGCGCACATATATAAGCATGCTAACAAAAACATGGACACTCTATACAAACACACACACACACACACACACACAAACTTTGTGTATAAGTCTCACCTCAATCTGGTCAATTGTCTCTTGGTATTCCTTCTCCCGGGATTTGAAGAGACATTCTGTGTCGTTAATCACCTTTTCCAAACAGTCCTCCTGTTGGAGAAAAGAAAAGAGAAAGAGCATTTGAATGTATTGCTGTTGCGTGTTGGATTTGAAGCTGGATGGAAATTTATTGGGTTTCTTAGCCAGTCTGAAGAGCAGTGATAATACAATAACACTTAGCAGTAAACAGAACATGTGTTTGTGTGCTAGGGGCCCCATAATCAGACACCGAGTAAGTACAATTACACTACTGTTAAAATGCAGCTGGCTTTATTCATCATCTCATCAAATTACACTGACTAATGTAATTCCTCTCTTTGAAGGGACAGTAGATGGTTCAAATACCACAGGATCAGTGACTGAAAACAAACACCTACATGCATTACTTGGAAACAAACATACTGTATATCAATATGGAGGCTGCATCTTTGTGTTTGTGTGTGTCTGTATGCCTGTTTGCAATGTGTGTGCTTGGGGAGACTGATGCACTAAAATGGCCCTGACAGAGTAGTGTAATGAAGCTCAGCGGACTGGGCTGTGATGCAGTTGAATCAGACAGGCAACGCTTACAAACCATCATTAACCCTCTGAACCCCGCGCACCCGCGAAATTTAAACCATATCTATCTCAAGAATGTGTCAATGAGAAGTTATAAAGATGCAGTAAATGATTATATTACTTTATCAAACAAATTACACTTTCTCAGAGTGTTTATTTATCACAGTAAAGCACAGACACAGAACTGTCTGAATAACATATCCAGTACATTGGAGACCAGGCTTCAGAAGAGTTAAGATGAAACAGTAAATATTACACAGACAATGTCAGTCTGTATGACTTTGGTTCCACTGTTTGTTTCACTATGATCTCATAAAGTCTGATCTTTGAGATCAGAGCCCAGAAATCACATTGAAATGACAAGTGTGGCCACAGCCTACCTCTCCTGGCTGGTGGGTGGGGTCAGGAGGCAGACTGCATCCTGGGAAGTCCTCCCAGAGAAGCAGGGTCTCCTCAGTCTCCTCCCAGGCCAGACTGTCACAGTCATCCTCAAACTCACATTCTCGTCTGCAATAAACATAAATGTACACACACACACACACACACACACACACACGCATGCACACAAACACACAATTTGTACAATTGCAGGATGCAGATATACACTATACGCAGACACATTACATATCAACAAAGTTAGACCACTCACAGGTGGTTCAGCATCCTCTGCATCTCCTCATTGATCTGATTGGCTGAAGAGCCACAGTGCTCCTCGTCTTTGGGCACACCCCCGTCGCTCTCAGAGGTGCTGATGGGCTCATCACCCTCACTCCCATTAAAAGACAGAGGGGTTTGTTTCCGGCGACAGTTTAAGGATGACTGGGTGTTAGGAACCTGAGAATTCTGCCAGAGATACTCAGGATTAGTCTGATAGACATCAGACTACCAAGGATTCACAGGATAAACTTTCACAGCCACAACAACACGTGTGTAACACATGGAAAGATCATCAGACAAACACTGTCTGTCTGACAAACAGACCCATAGAAGGCCATCAACTGGCCAGTTGTGGCTCATACCTGGTACATCTGGATAACGTCCTCACAGTTCCTCTGCTGGGCTACATCACAAAGGCGAGCGGTGATATCAATCCTGCGGCAGATATCCATGTCCACCTTCATGGCCTTCTCCTGGATCTTACTGTCCAACTCTGATAAGTTCTACCAAAGGGATGGGGATATATTTATTCTAAAAGTTACCATAACATTTATATTTCAATATAGTATGGGTGCCCTGGGTGGGAAACAGAACCCAAAGCTTAGTAGCATTAGCGCCACGATCAACCCATTGAGGCGCAGACGGCCAGTTTATGTTATGTTATGTTATGTTATGTTATGTTATGTTATGTTATGTTATGTTATATTATATGATGTTATGTTGTTTTGTTATGTTATGTTATATTATGTTATATTATGTTATGTTATGTTTTGTTATATTATGTTATGTTATGTTATATTATATGATGTTATGTTATGTTATATTATATGATGTTATGTTATATTATATTATGTTATGTTATGTTATGTTATATTATATTATGTTATGTTATATTATATGATGTTATATTATTATGTTATATTA
>OOFE01006656.1:13990-26129 GCA_900323365.1 Monocentris japonica | reverse complement strand
AGTGATGGAATTGAAAGGATGATTTTGCTTCTTACATCTTTGTTCACTTGGCAGAGGTTGAACGTTGGGGTATCAGCTGGGATGCTGCAGATAAGCCCCCCCCTCCCATCTCCTTTTCACTGGAATGATGTCATAGCCTTGGAGAGTGTTTGTCATTGCCAAGGTGACCAGAGGAATCTGGAGTGTGTGTGTGTGTGTCTGTCTGTCTGTCTATCTCCTGTATGCCACTGGACTCCATATACTAAGGTCAAAAGGCAACAGCCCTTTGGCATGTCAGTCTAGCCAGTGAGTTGTGCGGTGCACTGGCTGGAAAGGTTGCATAACTACAAAGGGGAACACCCACTAAACATCCATGACACTCCCCATCCACACAAATATTCTCAGACTTCATAGAGGTCACACTCACAGCAACCCCTCAAGTCATTCTTCAAGTGAAATAATGGATTTCAACTCCAATGTATTTAATGTGGCTACTACTTGACAGAGATTTCTGTCATGGATTTATCTGAATAGCACTTATTCCTGTATGGTAACCATGATCCATTCTTTATGCATGTTAGCCTCGCCATCTCCTCTTTGTCCATGTGGTCTTTCCAGTGTGTATTGACCTGTCTTCTCGGTTGGGTAAGTTACAGTCTGTCAGTGCCATCTGCTCCATGTACCCCCTGCCGCCAAATTGCCACAACACTAGCACAGAACAGCACAATCCAACAGAAAAACCTCAAAGTTCAGCAAAATCAAATTTTGATGACATACACCCTTGTAATTCAAACTGTACATCACATACTGAACATGGATTCTTCTTTCTATAATATAGCTCAATGAATTCTGTCCATTGACCGCAAACAGGGCAACCTCAGTTAACAAAACGGTACATTTCAACACCCAGCATGGACAAATAGTTTATTTTTCTATAGCACTGAAATGGTGGATAACTAAGTTATTAATCCAATTACAGGAAACAGGGCAATGTCAGTAAGCAAAATTTGTTTTGACGGTCAAACCAGCATTCAATATATAAGGCCACGCTCCCAACATATGTACACATCACTTGGCATTCACTGAGTACATTTAAACTTAAACTACAATTTGTCCTTGGATAAAACCTAACTGGTGGTACAATCAAAATAATATTATTCACCTATAGTTAGCAAGTGTCTTTACATAATATGTCAATCATAAATACAGAAGTGCACTCGTCTTTTAGGAGAGGAGAATGTGTGGGAGAGAGTGGGCGAAGGGAGAGAGATTAGCAATGAGGGGAGGGGGGTTAAACTACAATGCATGTGATGTCAGTGCAGAGGAACACTGTAGGAGGAAGGTAGGCAGCTGATAAGAGGATGGGAGGGAGAACAGCACCAGGCAGAGACTAAGGGGACCTAGAAAAGGGATTGATTACAGGAGTGTAAGGCAACTATGGAATAGTAAATGTGTTAGGCAGGACCAAAAAAGAGGAAAGAGGATCACGACAGGGAAATGGAGAAGCGAGTGGGGTGGTAACACTGTCTAGGCAAGCTGTGACAGCCCATGAACCACCACTGTCCAAACACATAATACGAGGGGACATTCAATGCTTCTAGTAATGACTGCATAAATCTACTAGGAATGACCTACCACACACCCAACCCTTCACACATTTGTTAGTCTGCCTCTAGCAGATCCTTCAGTATGCAAAGGCCAGTGAGTGATGCACCTCAAATTGAGACAGACAGTTGTAGGGTTCCTATCAAACCAGAACCAGGTTTATTAAAGAAGTTTGATTCTGTCATTGCAAACAATAAGTCATGAGACTACTTTTGTTGGTGCAGAGTGGCAACATCTTTAAAAAAAAAACAAAAAAAAACAGTAAAAGTATAAGTAAAAACACAGACGATTACAGGTGACATACAAAAATGAGCCAAAAAATAAGGAGAGATCAGTGTCTGAGACGAGCTCGTCGGGATGTGCGGGCGATGGGTGTAGTCACTTTGGGAGTCTCACTCTCTGCCATTACAGCATCTGATTGAAAACAAAAGATTATTAAAACTTGAGGGAAATTTGAGGCCAAGTCTGGGACAGTCACGGACTCCAGTAGTTCAAGGAATATTCACACGAGTGTCAAAGGCCTGAGAGCTGTCCCACCGAGAAATTCATACTTACTTTCATGCACACTTAAAGCAGACTTTCAGTGAATCATAATCTTGCTCACTTTAGCTAAAGGAAGTGTCAAAAATTCAAACACTGACATACTTAGATGAATGATGGACATACTTAGAAGTGTGTAAATATAATTAACGTTCTTCTGTAAATACTGTTCAGCAAACCATACACAGTGGAATACAATGACATTGTCATTTACTGATTTATTGTCAGCCAGTATAATTTAATTTCTAGAGTATATTTAGAAATGCAGAATCAGCAGATTTACCATTTGCCCACATGCTTTCAAATAATAAATAATTTTGTATCCATTCTGTTAGATATTCACAGATCTTGGATTACTGATCCAGTTGGAGTTGCACTCCATAGCTGATGTTCACTGATTTGATGGGTAGGACAGTCCTACATTTTCTATTAACAGTTGCGCAGACTTGGACTTGCAAAATGTGAGTGTGAGGGGGTCAGTCTGACAGTCAAACATTGGGATTCAACTTTGGTCCATTTACCTTGAACAGGATATTACTGGCTTGTACTAAAATAATTAAGTGCTTTCTATTCATAACAATTACTGTAAGATACATTTTTAGCCATTTATGTCAAATACCAACTACATTGCGATGGATTTGCAATGCCATTTTTGCACTCAAGTGCAGATCTTATGTCACCATGCATCACCACCATATGTGTGGGTCCTGATGCCATCCTTATTACGTTGGCAGCTGAACATGGTGGCTCTCTTATTGGGGATAAGGACCAGTCTATATACACATGTCCCTCTTCTTGCACTATAAAAGGGTAAGAGGGTTTGTGTGTCTTGTGAGTGAGATTCCTGGTGTTTTCAATGGAACAGTGTGTGAGAGAGAGAAATTCTGAATTATTCTTGAAATGACAAACCTTGAGGAAAGCTCAATGTTTGGGCCATATGGACCAAATCAGAATGTGTTCTTTTTCAGGTTTAAAAACAGGTCATTTTGACCAGAGCAGAACACAAGAGTTAAGAGGAAGTTTAAGGAAAATCCATTTCAATCCCATTTGACAACTGATAATGGGAAAAAAACAATTTTATTTGAAAAACACGAGAAAAATACAAAAATGGAGGGATTAAATAAATTGGCTGCACTCACCCTCTTCATCTTCCTCTTCGTCGCTGCTAAAAGTGATGACTGGTTTCTTAGATTTTCGGGATTTTTGGGGAGTCACAAAACTGTCATCACTGCAATTGGAAACAGAGGGCTTTGCTTGACCTGCATGAGAGAAAAAAAAAGGGTTATTGTTTCCAACATGCAGAAATGACAGAATAAAGCAACATGTTTCTTTATGCATCTACACATAGCAGTGCCTTTGGAAGTCAAAGGCTGGTGTGTGCACTAACCTCTCTTGGACCTAGTGCGGCCTCTGGTGGGCAGTGGTGTATGCAAGACTGTCTTCTCACTGGATCCTCCCTCCTTCTGGCTCTCCTCCATCTCAGGGCTTTCTACATTTTCTAGCCCCCGTGTGTGAACTGCTGTCAGACGCTTTTCAAACTCATCCACCTGGGCCTGGGGAAAAAAAAAAAAAGTACTGTCTATGAATTGAACCAAAGATTTTAACTAATGCCACATCTACTTTGAAATGTCATCCCTCCTCTCTCACCCAATCTTTCCTGCCTCTCTCCATCATTAACTCTCAAAATAAAAAAGGCAATAATGGCAAAAATAAAATAAATAAAAGAATTGAATAATCTGTAGTGCCTTGAGCTGAGGTTTGGCCCCACGGCGGAGCCTAGCGGTGATGGACAACAGAGGCTGGTACACTCCAGGCTCCGTCAGCTTATCACTGTAACACTCCCAGCACTCCTGCAGCCTCTTCAGACCACGCTCACACATGGACAGCAAAGACAGAGACACAGCCAGGTCACACCACTGACGCTCCGTCCTGAGGAGAGGGGCAGAATGCAAGAGAGGGGTGGGATGGATGAGAGACTAGGAAAACCTGATTAGAAACCATGTGAAACGCATAGTAATTGAAGATCCAAGACAGAGCTCATCATTCAGGTCAGCTTTGACCTGGCATTTGGCCCAAATCTCATTTTCCTGGACCCAGGTATGTCTGATTCACTTTGCCATTGTGTAATATAAAATGTCCTTCCTATGAGGTCTGGGTAGGGAATGGTGAGTCAGAGGCAAACAAATGCCTGGCCAGGCATTGTATTGTCCGAATTCTGCAACTATATCGAATGACAGTCGCCATGACAAGTAGTGAGAATAGGAAAACAGCAGTGAGTGTAGGCAATAGTTGCAGCATATCATTTTCTAAAGTTCACTTCTGAACTGTGAACTGACTTTAATGCTGAAGCTCCAGCCAGACTAAAATCACCCACTAATTACCCACACATTCACACCCACATATCATACACAAATGAAATAGTGCAGGACAGTCATGACACAAAATCAGATGTGAGCAGGGCAACTCTCTTAAGCAATAAGAGACAAAGGGAATATGTGTGAAGATGAGAGAAAGAGAGATGGCAATGTGCTCACCTGGCAGTCCTAAACCGTTGACATAGTTTCTCCACCAGAGACTCTGTCTGCCTTTCTTTGGTGATGTAGGAGAACAGCTGCCTGAAAAACACAAAAGAAGGCATCTACACACAACTCTCAAAATAGCAAAGTCAATTTTCCTCTCAACAGGTACTTAACCAAAGTCACAATTTGTCCCAAGCCAGCAAAGTCCTCTGCAGGGTGGATAAATCCTTTGTGGACAGAGACAGTAGTAGACAAACATACACACATGCAACTCACTTCATGATGGTATTGAAGTGTTCGGCGCTCATGCCTCTCTCTGGATCTGACAGTCGACTGATGATATCTGGGAGCAGGTTGTAGATTGCATTGTCCTGAAGAGTGTGACATCATTCAGAAAGAAAGATAGAATGAGAAACCACTTCCTAGCTATTGGGTGTCCCGCTGCTGAGACATTATGTTCAGTGTCAAGGTATGCGTGTACCTTGGTAGCCAGTTCATTGAAGAAGTTGAGAGCCAGGCTGGCTATGTGTGGTTGGGGGTCAATTAGGAGCACAGCCACTTCGCTGACCTGACCTTTAACCTTCAGCACATCCTTAAGCACCAACTGAGTAAGCACCGTAACCGCTGTCTGCCTCACTGATGGAACCTCGTCACTCAGCCTAGGAGAGAAGACAATGGTAAATTACTGGTGGCTACTTGGGTCAAATTCTGGGAGACTTAGTTTACATTTTATGCCACCTGTTCATTTGTTATTATTCCGTCCTAAACCATCAACATTTCTGTAAAGACTTGAAATTTGGCAGATTGCTACTGAAACGAAACAGCTGCCACTGCCTCAACTGGAACACAATGGAATTGGACAGGGTGTGCTAGGACCATCTGATGGAATTTTAAGACCAATTTAGACTTACACAAGCCCAAAACCACAGCACAAGAGAAACTCATTAACTGTTTATGTCGTAGAGCAGGACTCTTGGCAGAGGATCAGACTCTTGGCCACAGCCTGCACTTTATCTAAAACCATGGCTATACACACTTGTACATACTAATGCTGAGGCTTACAACTACAATGAACAGGGTAATTAATTCTTAATGCGCTTATCAGCAGGCTCCAGGGCAGCAGGTTTGAGAAGAATGAACATGGTGGAGGTGTTCGTGTGTGGGAGACAATTAGAGAACATTATGAAATGCTTATCAGGTAGAAAACACTAGAAGGGTAATGACATACTATAAAAGAAAAGAATGTTTTAAACATCTGAAACACCTCAATGTGAGAGTAATCAACCATTATAATTAAAACACTTCTTAAAACCAACGGAAAATAACTTATTTTTCATTCAACTTCTAAGTGGGCTGTATGGTGCCAACGTAACTTTGTGCAGGAGAAATAAACAGAAATCATTAACCATTAAATTCCCTACCTACAGTGAAGCCTTTTAGAACCTTTGACTTCACCCGAAATTATCCCTTTCTGCCCACTCAAACACTGTATAATTACAACACTACTCACAATCCATAACATACTAGTAATTAAGCTGTTCTATGTCTAAAATGGCTCTTGTTTGAGGAGGTCTAAGGCTCCACCCCAGTACAGGAGTGAGGGTGAGTTCTCTGCAAGCCACAATGAGCTGGCTGGTTCCTATGGTAACAACTGCAGAGGTCAGAATACAAGAGTGATATCAGAGTTTGCCAATACAGATCATCTCAAAGTTTGTGCCCCAATAAAAAGTCCTAATGGAAAGAGAACTTTTCCCATCATGTGGTTCAGTGGAGCATTGTGACAGCAGCAACACTTCAGTGGCTGAAAGGAACAACATACTGAGACAGGTGGTAGGATCCGGATGAGGATGGTTGAAGTGTACAAGCACAGGGGAATGTTTGCTGAAATGAAACATTATTTACAATACACCCACTCAGCTGGGCCATCGGGCATAGCATGTTCCTTTTAATCTTGGAAAAAACAAAGCTTTGGTAATGAGCACAGTGCATCTAATTGGAGTTAAGTATGTTAGCCAGTTAGTGTTGCAATACATCAATCTCTGACACAAGATATGATTTTGCTTGGGAGGAAAAAGCTACTTCACAGAAGTATCATTAGCTATGTGGGTGAATTTCAATACAAGTCATTAGTTATTGCCCACCCATTGACTAACATGAACAAAGTCCAAATCTTGTTTGTTTGGGTGGGTAACAATGTACTTAAGTAGCTAATGTTACAAACTCTCTTCATATGCTATGCTGATCATGTTGAATGTGTGTCACTATGCAATACCTGGCATAGAGGTTCTGCGTCCAGGGCTCCAAGATGTTGGGGAAGCGGACGGTGAGGTCTCCAAGGGCTATGATGGCATTGGCCCTGACTATAGGTAGAGTAGAGCGCTCCAGCACAGTGAACAGCAAACGAATATGCTCTTCACACACAGATGGACTGACATCAAGGATGGAAAGAACACAGTAATAAACGTTACACCAATAAGTCATGCCAGGCTGTATTAAGGGAGACTGCAAAATTAAGAGGCAATTATAGTGGACAATTAGGACCACTGTTTAGGACCATACCACTGAATAGGTAGGGTGGGCTACCCCACCTAGGTGAGCTGCCTAGCCTTTATATGTGGGCTTACGAAGAGGAAAATGCTAATATGTATTATCAGAGAGCGTCTTTACCTAATCATCATGTACTGAGAGAGTGCCAGACAGGCAGCAGTGGTAAGCTGTGGGTGGGAATAGCGTCGTGGGGAGCTGCAAACTCTCACCAGCAGGGGCAGGAACGCACACAGCAGGTTCTCCTCTAAACCGAGAGGGAAAACAGGACAGAGATATTTGAAGATTGTCAGTATCATGTAAAAAGTTCTCGTCTCATTAGCAAAGACTTAAGAATTGAATGCAGTGGATGAGAAAGCGTGGTTTTCAGAAAAAGCTGAATGTAAGGGAGGACGAAGTGAAAAAAGATGAAATATAGTCTTCATTACCAGCCAGTAATTCAGTTTCGCAGATCTTTCTGATGAGCTCAGCCTCTGTATCTTCGGCAGAGGCACCGATCAACCCAAGCTCCTCCTCCACAGCACTCTCATTGGCTGCTTGCTGTAGGGATAACATGTTTAAAATCCCAAATCTACTCCCCTTAGCATATCCATGGCCAGCGTTCTGACTGATGGCACTCTCTACTGGAAAGATAGAAAAAACTAATTAAGGAGACTTTTGTCCTCATAATCAGTGATGGACAAAACAAATCACCTGACTGTCATCAAAATAAATCTCATTAACCTATAAGACTTAACTTCTACCAAAGATACAATTTATGTCAAGCAGAAACATATTTGTACAATCAAACACTGATCAACCTCGCACAATAACTTTGGACTGAACTTAAATGATACCAAAGGTTCTCAGTATTGAAATATGATTTTCCCTATACATATCCTTATTCAGAATTCAGTTTATACTGGATAACATTCCCTAGTGCACCCCATAACCAGAAACAAGCAAAGAGTTTGTTATGCCATAACAGATTAAGAAGCGGGACAATGGGCAAATCAAGAGAGAACAAATAGGAGAGAAATGTGATCTGACAGCATGCAGAGTGATTTCCTGGGGCTAGAGCCTTCTGGTGCAAGACTGCTTGCTACTGTAGGGTACATGTGCGATCAGACCATCAGTCAGAGAGGAAAATGGAGATATGAAGTAAATATGGGACTTTTGGACCCACTGTGCAATTGGTTTAAATACAACACTTGTAGATTACGCTGCACAAGCTGTTTGGAGAAATTTAATGGACGTTGCATGCTTTTTTTCAAACTGTAAAAATAGTTTGTTGTTGGATAAGACAGGGGCTAACTTGCTCTGTTTGGTGTTCCTATGAACGTCAATGGAGTTTCAACTGATGAGGAGGTGAGCAGATAATGACCAATTTTCACTTTGGGGTGAACTATTCCTTTAATATAGGTCTCCATAACCACATTAAAAATGTTAATCATTTTATAATCCATATCCTAAAGTTAAATTTTCTATTGTACCTTAGCTTTGTTGGAAGGGCCTTTCTCCTTCTCCTCCCTCTCCTCTGTCTCTCCTCTCCTCCTCCGGAGCTCAGTACTCACGCTGCGCTCCAGGTGAGACACCTGCCAGAAAGCCACGCAGCCACACAGAGCCAGCAACTGGGCCAGACACACACAGTTCACTACAGGAGAGAAAAACACGTGATTAAGAGCACACCAATATACAGTCACGAAGAGGAAGCAAGTAGCATGGAAACACAGATCACAATGCCAATAAAGACATCAAAATACACTGCAACCAAGTTAGATAATACTCATGACCAGTGAGGTCTCCTTTAGAAAGACAACAGTGGCAATCTCACCTTGTTCACTCTGCTCATCGGAGTCCTGAGATCCACCCTGCAACTGGCTAGCATCCTTGTTGACTTCCCCACCTTCTGCAATCTGATCTAATAAGATGCGAGCACTGCGCTGGAGGAGGCGGGAGCAGAGCTGGTCAGGGGATTCGGCCAGGAAATAGAGGAGACGGACAGCCTGTTCCATGAAGCTCTGCCAATGAGCATCCTCCATCACCACACCTGGAGCAAGCACAAAATGACAGGATCAGTGGAAGAAACCCAGAGTGAGCCAAATGTGGTGACTCCTTTTTCCATCAGATATTAGAGAACACACACACACACACACACACCACAGCAAAGAGAGTAAGCCTCTGAAAATGAATGTGCACATGTCTGCATACCGTCAGCAATGGCCTGTGTGAGGCAGGTGAAGAGCTGATGGTCCTGGGGCAGTCTGAATGGAGCACCCTTTGATTGCTGGTGGGAGTAGAGATTGATATTGACATTGTGTATTTGCATTGCATTGTCAGTGTTGTTCTAGGTACCATATCAAACTTTGATATGGTACATTTAGAAGAAGAAGAACTGGTTGACGAATCAACTTTATTTGGCACTAACACACATGCAGTGAATTTGTTTCTTCACATACCTCTGACTAGATATACACACACACACACACACACACACATCACCCCACACACATGCACTTTTCCAGGTCAGAGGACAGCGCAGGCGTCAGCTATCGGACAGCGTGCCTGGAGCAGTTGGGGGTTAAGTGCCTTGCTCAAGGGCACTTCAGCAGTGTTGGTGGGCACTGTAGCTGTGGCACCAGTCATTTTCCAATCACCAGCTCACAGCTGGAATACACCCTCCTGGTGGTGCCGGGGATCGATTAAGTGACCCTCCGGTGATGGGTCGGTCTCTCTAACCGCTAGGCCAACCATTTTGTACATTAAGATGCAATGCATATCAAATAAGTGCACATATTCAAAAAAAAGATTAAAAGAGATGTGTTGTAACCTATCTTTAACAATTATTGGGATTGCTAGTATTTCTCATTTTTCTATTCCATTTCTCATTTACTATTTTGTAATTGCACACGTTTTTGATACTGTGGGTCGATTGATTATCTACTTTTTTCTTTGTAGATTGTAACAACATGCAGCTGGTTTTTGGCACCCATAGGTTGACAAGACACATAGAACATCAATTTGCCACACCCTGATGAAAGCCTTGCGCTGAAACATTGGTGGCAACTCTACACATTAAATCACTGCAAGGACTGAATAGTGAGAGACTTTTTTCCCCATACCTGATTTTAACCCAAGGAAACCACAAAGTAAAAGCTTTTTCATTCCTGATTTTGTATTTTTTTTGGACTCAACACCACTCCGCCCATTCTCTTCTCTGTTGTGCCTTTTTCAACTAATTGGAGTCAGTGTCTTACTGGCCTTGGGGCCCATCAGGTAAGGCTTATTGATATGGTTTACAATGTGTTCTTACCCTGACATGGTCAGTGATGCTGCAGATGGTGATAACAGTATCTCTGGCCAGCAGGAAGTCTTCAGTCACTTTCTCTCCCAGAGCCACCGAACAAAGAGTGTCCAGATTGCCGAGGACCACCTCCCTCTCTGCCCTGTTAAAAGGCACATATATATACATTGATGCACAAGCAATAGGTCTGTTGTAAAAATGTATATTCTTATTACACCCAAGTGCCCATATGGTCATGCATACTCAAGGTCATTTCTGAGCAACTCCATTTCCATTTATCACCTCAACTACTGTGTGCTGGCCTTGCTAGTCCTAGCCTGCTGCCCAGATAATGTGTGTGGGTGGCTGGGTTAGGAGAAGCACATAAGATTTAATAGGTTATGAATGCTGCCGGCTGGATGAAGAGAGGCAGCAGTGTGGGTGGACTGCAGATAGTCGCTCCCTACTCTCTCTTGCTCACTCTTCCCTACAGCAGTGGCAGTCTTTGAGGTACATTGAGGAGGAACATTTAAAGAAAAATATATATATATTTTCAGTGAAATGCACTGGCAAGGGGCCTAGAGTTACATGGTCGTGACTTCCATTACAATGAAGAGAAGCCAGAGCTGAGCTAATATTCTGAGTAATGAGGATATGTTGAATGTCAGACAGCTGAGGCCAAGCCAAAAAGTAAAATATGTGAAGGATATCACAAATTCAAATTGACAAAAAGTTTGTTCTGTGCAACTTGACCCTAAAATAAGACCAATGTCCCTCAGATTATTTAAGAGCACATGACTGACTATGACTGCCTTAAACACAGGATGACAAACACGCACATGCACCATCACGACCCTTGCACAGACTTTCAGTGTTACTCCACAGGGGCTCAAAGTGGGTGGGGCTACGTCACTGTAGGCAGGCCCTTATAGCAGAGCAGCAAACATTTACTACACTGCCAAGATTACCAGCTTCTTGCTAGTCAAGGCAAGAAGAACCCCCTCATTCAGTAAACTTGCATAAGCAGTTTACTCATCACAGGGCAAAAAGTAAATTTTTATATGAACACATTGAAAAGAATGTCATATTAAGAAATCATATTCAGACAAGGGCTTATGTTGTAATGACATAACCGTGTATGCATCTTACCGTGCAGCCATGCCTAGCAGTAGCACTGCAGCTCGCCTGTAGAGGCGAGATGTTTCTCGTTTGCCAGTGAACCTCTCCCACAGGACCTGCATCACGGTTGACTGGAGACTGCTGCCACTGCCAAAGAACTCCTGCACCTAGTCATGGATAGGGGGTTAAAACCCAAACATGCTTTAGTGCCAGGTATTTACATAATACAAAAGGCATATCAAATACATTAAACAAGACTTAAACGTATATGTAAACCATACATGTTATGCCTTAAGCATTATGTCTTAGTCAACTACAGAAAGTTATGGGTCTGTAGTTGACTATCAGGTGCAGATAGGCAGGCTTGAGAGTAAGAGTAATAAGACAGGTGTAACTTACTATCTCCTCTAAACATTGGATTGTTCCCAGGGATGCATCCACCATCAGCTCAGACAGACTGTCCACAAGAGTCTGGGCTTTGACCCTGATTAAAAGATACAGTAATTTTTAGAGGAGTACAAAAATGCTTGAGATAGTGCCTCAGAGTGGAATAGAGTAGGCTATTAGAAGC
>OOFE01006656.1:1490-13849 GCA_900323365.1 Monocentris japonica | reverse complement strand
GTAGAGGGACATTAAAGAAAGTTGAGTGCCATTGAGGCCCAAGAGTATGTAGGTTTTCATTCAAACCATGCAGGTCATTTCACAGAAGGTATATTATTATAAGTTCAATTTTAATCTCCCATAATCCTCTTCATATGCAAGTGAGTTTGGATAAAGCACAAGTAGTGCTTCGATGCATTTATGTAATGTGCTATGAGCAATCTCTGCCAATGGTTCAAGGCAGCTGATTAAATCATTAAAATTGATAATTAGCTCTTTATGTCATTGCAACAAATACGCCACAGGACTGTACAGGATCATTACGTGTTTTATAAGTCAAGGCTCGTCCTACTATCATGTATGGGTGTGAAGCATTTTACTGACCTAGTGGTGTCTCCCTGGGGGTTAAGATAGAGGCGTCTGTAGGCCTGCACTACAGCATCTTTAATGGCAGCATCAGTTGACCAGACCAGGGGCAGCATCTTCCTCACCCCGCTCAGAGAGTCGGCGACACTGAATTCACATACAGTCACACAAAACTGCACCGCTTCCTGGACCACTAAAAACAGAAAGCTTCTGCTGTAGAATGTTAAAACACAGCAAATGCGTATTTCACATTATTGGATAAATTCACACAAAGATTTTGAGTTGGTTTGCACACTTCTGAATTTGGCGCTCTACCTGAAGTCGTTTTCCAGTACAGCATGGTATTTATGATAGAGATGGCCCTCTCCACTTGTAAGGCAAAGGTTTCTGTATCTCTCAGGTACTGCACCAACATCTCCTGCTTCTTCAGTTCACTATCCTCTCCTTCTTTTTGGGGTGTTGGGGGCAGGTTCTGGGTGAGCTCAGGGGTGTCCTCATCAGAGCCTGAGGGGGAAAAAAAGATTTGGATTGAACCAATTACCCTTTTCCCCCCATTGCAGATAGTTATAAAAAACATGCCAGAAGATGTTGGATAAAATGATACTATATATTAACCACACCCCCACACATTTAATTGGGAACAGCAATAAATTAAGCTATCAATTTGGCCAATGCACTGACTATAAAGCAACACTGATCGGAAAGCTAATGAAAACAATTGTGTACCATTTAGACGGATGTTCTGTATTCGAGAGGCTGATGTTTTTGGAATATATTATGATAAAGAATGCAGTTTGAGAGGTTCTGTCCTCTAAAATGTATCCTCTACTTGCAGCATTGTAAAGCCTAGATATTACGGACTAGTCAGCTTTAATGCTGCTACCTGAAAGGTCATCTGAGATTAACTTACTCTAAATTGAAGGTCTTAAATGTATTCAATTATACTTCCATTAAGGATCGTACTGGAGAGCATTTACAGTGTCCATAAAAATGCATCAGGTGAACAGAAAGGCTTTACCTTTGAAAAGCAGAGCCAGTGTGTCCATCATGGTCTTGGTGGTGAGAGTGGACAGAGAAGAGAAGAGCTCGGACTCAGGGAAGCAGCTGTGGGCTCTTACACAAAGACGCACAGCATTCCTGTAAAGAAAAAAAAAAATCCATCACAATCCACACACACTGCCAGTTAGTTAACGATAACAGCAATTTAGCTCGGGTTTCTTCTAACACTTTCTTTTTGGGGTACTTGCTAAATGCTGGGGAAAGAAAAAAAAACTGCCTACAAAGAGCTCACTGCACACAAAGATTAAATTTATTTAGCATTAGTGGTCCCAATGTTTAGTTTTTGAAGAAAATATTAAAACAGATGAAAGAAGAAGTTTGACAAGGACAATACTTGTGATTAACATCACCTGTATTTGTTGACACGAAGGAACTGAGCAATCTGTACTGCGGTGGCCCTATCATCTTCTGCCTCCTTTTCTTCCTCCACTCTACTATCCTCCTCCTCCTCCTCCTCCTCCTGCTCCTGCTGCTGCTGTTCTTCCTCTGCCTCACTTGTGGGCTCCAACTCTGTCCTGACAGTGACAAGCAGCTCAGGCTCCATGGCGGCCCACAGTTCAGATGCTGCAATCACTGCCACTGGCAGTAAGGAAAGGAAGAGGAACAAACTAAAATTCAACTAGGATGACTCAGAGATAGAGAACATATTTTCAGTAGGAGCAGCTGACTGAGAAGGGGATTCAGAAGCAATTAGTTAATGGTAGGTCTGAATGGCAAGTATGCTATTCACAGGGTAGGAAGAATGGAAGGGGGCCAAAAGAAAAGTTGAGTTATATGGGATAATGACTGACAGGGTTACTTATGATTGGTTATGGTCCCTGGTTCAGGTACAGGGGTGTGCGTGTTTGTACATGTGCCACCATGCCTATGCTTGACATGCACTTCCCTAGCTAGAGTACAGACACTAACCACCCCCACATAAAACACAACTACTTTTAAGACTTAGTTGAAGCTCAGATATTTTATTTATAAAAATGAATCCAGGTAATTCAAAAAGGTTCAAACTTTCTTGCAACTGTTTTGCATGTGTGGCCCAAATGTAATAAGAGCAAAGTAGGAAATTGTTGCAGGTGACTAATAATCTGTGTCAGGTTAATATTAGGTCAATATAATGGTGGTGGCACCAGTGGAAAAGTGGTGCACAGATCTGTGATAAGATTTCTGATTGTGGCCCTCAGATTACCAAAGAAGTAGCTCATGGCTCACTGAACACCAAAGAGAGCTGAGTGAACTCCTTGCCTCTAACAGCCTCTCACACATACATGCACGCGTGCACACACACTGTCAGCATCCTCCCAATGATTACTCTATGACTTTAGAGGAATAATTTGGGTGAAGCAAAATCACTGTGGGCTGGCCCTTACAGCAGAGCAGAAAAATTCCTCTACACTGCCAAGATTACCAGCCAGTCAAGGCAAGAAGAACCCAACTCTCTTATTCAGTAAGCTCGCATTCGCCTTGGTCTCATCACTGGGCAAAATGTGAATTGAGCAGAAGAAAACTAAACCGGGTGGAGAAGACATTTTTAAAAGGGTTACAGAGTTTGCATTTACCAGGTGTTTTTCCCTCCAGTTTCTCTTTGATCTCTCTGAGTTTAGCAGTCTCCTTCTCCAGGGGTTTCTTCAGATCTGCACTACTCAACTGAGAGACACACAATTACATTTCATTCACATTGTGACACCTGAAAAAGATGTGCTCTTCTATTCTAGCTGGTTTCAGTTACCTTGCAGCTATAGGGATTGTGTGCGATGAAGGCTGCCAACAGCTGGATGGCGCTCTTCACCACATTTATAGATTTGTCCATCAGCCGTCCCACAGCAAACTTCATGACCTCACTGTACTTACACAGGGGCAATGCCTACACACATCGTTAAGAACAGTTAGATTCTATGACCAGGAGGAACTTAATTCTCATACCTTTACAGACACACTATAACTCAAGCAAACTTACTTTGCTGTTGACAATACGCGCATAGACTTGCAACACACGTGTCCTGACGTGGGAGTGTGTATCATGCAGATGTTCCTGCAGCGTGTCAAAGAAACGGTCACGGTCAGCTTTACCGGACTCGTCTAGCCCATCTCCACACAGGACCCGCACAAGGATGTCTCCCAGCACCTCACACACTGCAACGCGCATACTGTGGCTCTGGAAAACAGGGAACAGACATTATTTTCTTGCATCTAAGCATATCCTTGTGTGTCAGTAAGCAAATATGTTTTGGTTTCTACAATGATCAGGTAGCCCACATTAATTCCAAACTATCCCTCACTATTCAATGAGTAGTAGTGGTGCCTTTCATGACTACTTGGCAGTTTTAACTCCTGATCAATATGGCTACCAGTTTGTATTGCTTCCACAACCTTACTTTCCATTTGAGACTTTAGTCTATAAACTCATTGTATCAGTGGTTGTTGGATGTACATGTACTGGTGTGAAGTACCTCTCCCTCCAGGTGTGTGATGAGCACACTAATGTTGGGGATCATAAATTCAGGCACCAGGGCACTGAGCTCAGAGAGGAAAGAGGCAAAGGCTTTGACCCCTGATCCCTCTCTGGCGAGCTCCTCATTTGACTTCTGACCAATCTCCCTGAAGGAATGGGCAAAGTTGACAAGACACATAGAACAGACATTAACAGATTACCTAAATATGGGGTCTTGTGTAGCTTAATAGGTAGAGCATGGCACCAAGACTGTCACAAATGTATAAGGGTGGACAAAATAACAGGAAACACCACATAAAAAAGGACTGATGAACTAAATTACAAGAGGCAGTTACATAGACATGGCATTGATTTGAATGCCATATCAGTATGTGTCAGCCATAAAAGAGGTCTGACAATCACCATTTTATGAGTTCTTGTAGCAACATGAGGTCACTAAGTAGCTAACTAATTAACCAACTAGTTCCAAAGAGGTGCTGATCAGTTGCCAAAATGTAGGACCATTGGTCACAAAAACTGCCAAATTATTTAGTCTGTCAAACAGAGAAACAAAGCTCATAGGATAGACGGACAGTTAAGTTATTAGTACTGACCTTATTACTTCCCCTATTATGGCCCTAACTCCATACTCTGTGCTCCAAACATAGACAGCCTGGGCAAACACAGATGACAACTGTTCAAAGTGTTGCAGCAACTGGATCACCTTTACACTTGCACCTGTGGACAGAGATGAAGTGAGATGGGAGGGAGTAGGGCACAAGAGAAATTTGAAGGTCATTGGGACAGAGCTGTATGCCTATGTCACAAAGAATTGTCCAAAAAAAACCCAAAAAAAAGTCTTCTCTGCCATAGATGAAATGCAAATAACATTTATTCTTAAATTCAGCACACGTGAGTGAGAAACTTACCCAGGAGGTGATTGTATTTCTTGATCAGCACCCCCAGCAGGTGGATAATGCCATCTCTGGTGGGCTTGCTCTTCACATGGCTGATGGTTGGGTTCTCAAGTAGTTTGTAGCAGCAGCAGGTCACACAGCTATGGGTAAGAAACACACACAAAAGAAAAAAAACAAGATAAGGGGTTCTTTCATGCTATGGTGTAATCTGGGCTCAAGTTGCCTAACAAACCATTAAAATAGGTTTGAAGTACAGTGCTTTTGGTTAAAATCTGACATATTTCAAAACAAAAAACAAAAAACAAAAAACACTAATCTCTCAGCAATGTGGGAAACGCACAGCGTGTTCTCTCTACTGAAAATAAAAGCCAGAGAGGTTTCTGGTGGGCACAAAACATAAAGCAGTTTGTTCTACCTTTACCTTATGAAAGTCTATAGTTGTGTGACCAGCCCAGTGAACAAAGACCAGTAATCCTGTACAGAGGCAAAGATCAATTCCATGCCAGCTTCTATCACAATGTTAGCAACACTGGGCAGAGCTACAGCTGTTCGCTCTGATACAGAGCAGTGGGGAAAAAAAATAAAATAAAAATAAATAAATAAAATCACACAGAACTAATAGTTCAGTCAGCTATGCCAGATCCTGTACCATGGCCCAGATCTCCCTCATCAGTAGAGTACCTGATGAACTCTTCCTCCACCAGAGAGAGGCTCCAGAGGGAACGGATGTCCAACTGGAGGAGCTGGATGAGGGCCTGCAACACCCTCTCCCTCTCAGAGTCCCACTGCAGCAGCCCTTCTCCACCAGCCTTGCCCTTTTTACCAGCCTGCACAAGACAGACAAAACCTGATCATTTAACAGTTCAGCTTCTCAGAGACTGTACTTTTGAGTCCTGAACAACAAAACAACCAATGAATAAGTGTAGGAATGCCCTCAGATTACCAAAGACCAGTTCATAGCTGTCAAAGGCCCTCAACATAGAGGCTGTACCTTCTTGCCACCTGATACATTCATACAAAATCACACACAAAGACAAACAAACTCCCACACACTGTCTGAAGCCACCTACCTGTCCTTTCCCATTCCTATTGGGGGGGCAGAGGATAAGGAAGGCTACAAGTTAACTGTGGGTGGGCCCTTACAGCAGTGCAGCAAAACTCCGCCACACTGCCAAGACTACCCACCTACCAGGAGGCTTGAGAGTACAATCCCTTGGCCTGACGGGCTCATACTTGCCATGATCTCATCATTGGGCATGTAAACATATCAATGGAACAAAGAACAAACATAAGCTGCTATCATGTCCAATGATAGACATGTCTTCTAACAATCATACCTTGCCAAGTGCTGTGACAATACTCTGTCTATAGCAGTCGCTCTCAAGGGTCTCCGCCAGTTTGCAGAGTAGGAACACGCTCATTTTAACCGCATTAAGTTGCTCTTTGCGGTCTGCAGCCGAGAGGGAGATTGAGAGGAGGAGCGAGGGCAGGGAAACCGCCAGGCCATTAACCACTGAAGAGAAAAGAATTCAGATGATGATAGGTTACCCCAAAACACATTTTTTTTAAATCCTTGATTCAAACTTTACAATTAAAAAACAAAAACAAACCTTGTATTAGTAATTCCAGAGTATCCTCTTTTACACTCAACTCCACTGTGTTGCAATGCCTTTAAAAAGAAAAGAAACAGGTAACTATTTTGCACTTTTACAAATATTGATACCAACAGCAGGAGCAAATTGTGATGAACACTCACTGTAGCACGCTGTAGCCTACATCAAAGTGCTCCAAGACACACAAAGGCCCCTGGCTTCTCAATGCTGCCTTGAAACCTGTGCGTATGAGAAGGAGAAAGCTGAAACACGCCAGCCCAACTTAAGATGTTACAAAAAAGCCTGAACAGAACACTTACAAACACACAGACCTAATCTAGTTAACGTTAGCTAACGTTACGTACTGTTCAGATGAGACGGCAGTTGTTTCGGAGAGACCACATCCTGGACAACATACTGGTTGATCCCCCCGGTCTTCACCAGGTCACCCACGCACACAGGTACAAAAAAGTCCCACGACATACCTGTGTCAGCAAAAGAGCAAATAAACTTAGCTTGTGTTTGCTAAAACTGTGTTAGCTAAGTTACATCAATTGGAATTAAGTCACACGTTAGACAAAAGAACATATCAGCCAACTAGCCATTAAACTTTAACCAGCGCTTTCTGTAACGTAACGTTAATTTTTTTTGGTCGTGGATGAGATAACATAAGACAACAGCTAACGTTGGCTTCGTTAGCAAGCTAACTATAGCGCAACTCGGTAGTTGTATTATTTCCACGCAATATTGTCCAACAACTATGTGGCTGAGTATAACTAATTGTGCTCAGGTTAAAAATTAAATAAAAACATGCTCACCAGTAATGCTTGATGTACTGCTAGCCACAATTTCGACGTCTGAGAACAAAGTTGGAGGCTGTTTTATCCACTGGCTACAAACGGTTTGAAACCAAAGCTTTTGAAATTCGTTCAGACATCGCGCCAAACAACTGAAACGTTGACGTCACATATATGCGCCCTGGTTGGCTCACGCCTTTACCACCTCCTAGAGAAAGAGTGCCGCCTAGTGGAGAACTGTGAAGACTGTAGTATGAAGTGACAACACAGCTGGCAAGGCAGACATAAAACATATTCTTTTTAATTGTATATAAGGCTAAACACAGAGGCAAAGGACCACACGGGCAAAGTTTTTGAGGTAGTAGCTGTATTCAAATAATTGAAAACACAATCACCCCCTCTCCCTTGTACCAATGATTCAGCTACAGAAATGGCACACACCACTCAATCAAATGTTAAAATGAAATGGTTCAACTCACTACCACAGACAACTAATACTGTCAGGATGCAGCATTGGTCTTCATATTCTTTTAGTCTGCTTGTTATACTTTCAAAATAAAGCTAGTGTTCTAAGACGAAGCACAAGAAACTAACTATACAACAAAGCATACACTTACCCATGGCCAAATGCTTTCAGAGAAAATACTCAAATTTTGCAGACTTATACATGAATACAGTATCATGGAAACTAGAACTGTCAAACCACTGGGGGCAATTGTAGTGTTTATTGTTCACGTGTAAAGCAAAATGTAAAAAACAAAAACAGAAAATATCACAATAAGAGCACCAAAAGTAACTACAAAATCAAATCAATGTCAACCATTTCAAAAATCAATATTTAAATACATTTGTAACCATTAGTCACCTTCACACACTGCATCAGACCAAGGCAATCAAATACGTAAACCAAAAAAGCAACAAATGTTAAGGAAAATGAGAAAAAAATACTAATAATCAATGTAGAAAATACTATTCTTCCCATTTTCCATCTATCTGATTGGTGCCCATCTTTTGTTCCAGGATAACCAGGTGTTTTTATTTTCTCTTTCTGTCTTGAGAACAGCGTGGACAATACCTGCATGGCATGAAATAAAAACACAGCATAAAAATGTTAACTGACCTTAATCAATAACAATTCTGAATTATTGTATTGTACACACTGAAGTTAGGTTTGCAGGTTATAGCCTTCATTCAGTTAGTGAGTTGCTTACCATTTTCCTCTTGGTTTGGTTGTCAAGCCCACACATGCAAAATGGAACCACTCAATAGAACACTGGAAACAATCAAGACAATATCAGACATCAAGTAAATTCTCCTACAAAGTGACAAGTTGAAATATACAAACAATTGAAATCACATGATCAATGTGATCATTGTTTAGATGGTCCATTTACATTAACTGAGTGAAACTCAAAGGGGATCATGAATGAAACTCACATCAGTGTTGTCACAGCCTATCATCTCGCCATAAGAGACCTGATGACACAGACAGTAGGTGGGTTCATTGGGGTCAACCGGCATGTCCAGCACATCAGATGGGTGCACATTCCCAAAGTTGGAAGTAGGGGTGTTGAATTCCCCGCTGATAATGGAAAGAAAGTGTGTGAGAATGAGTGGATACATATTAGATTAAGTATAACATATCAACTACAAGCATGCACAGCAAATAGATACATAACAGAAAATAGATATGAAACGCACGGTTGGAGGAGTTTCACTTTCTTCTGTGCAGTCTTGGGACTGCCATCTTCATCTGAACTCTTCACTTTAGACCTAGTTTTAGCCACCTTCTTTTCCTTCTGCCTGGAGTCACCTGAAATTACAAAAATCATTTATTCTAACACTCAATTTGTAGGTAGTGCAATAAAAACTTTAAGAAATAGAGCGGACACATACTTTTCTTTCCCTTACTGGAGGTGGAATCATAATCCGTGCTCTCAATCTGCTTTTCCTTCAGGTCAGCCTCAAACCGGGCCAGGTCCGTGTCCAGACGTCTGATGTGCTTGTCGACCTGCAGAAAAATAATTCAAGCTCAGCAGACCCTAAGTGGTGTATGTACCTATTCAGCATGATAGATAGACAGACAGACAGACAGACAGACAGACAGCCTCAATACTAGAATACACAATAAACATGAAGTAGAACCAGGATGTACAGCGGATGGATGGCATATTTACATACATACAAGTAATAGGTTTAAGGTAGGTATAAGGACTGGGAAGAGCAGCTTGTGAATGAATGGGTGGTGAATAACTGTGAAAGGGAATGAATCAAGTGCAGTGCAGTGAAATGAATGTGAAAGGGAATGGATAAAGTGCAGGGTGATAGGTGATAAGTGGGGAGGAGCAAAACAATTCTCAGTTGAGTTGTAGAGGGGGAAGGGAAGCGTTAAAAAGTCTGATGGCGGCCAGCAGGAAAGACTTCCTGTAGCACTCTCTGTCGCACTGTGGTGGGATTAGTCTATGGCTGAATAAGCTCCGCTGCTTCATGACCATGGCATGGAGGGGGTGGGAGACATTATCCATGATGGCCAGCAGTTTGGCCAGCATCCTTCTCTCTGCCACCTCCTTCATGGTGTCCAGGTTAATCCCCACAAGCCAGCCTTCCTGATCAGTTTGTTCAGTCTGTTGGCATCCCTGGCTCTGGTGTTAGCGTCCCAACACACCACCACAAAGAAGATGACACTGGCCACAACTGACTGGTAGAACATATGCAGCAGAGAACTGCATATGTTGAAGGACGTATCTCATAATATTATTAAGTTGTTCTGGTCATACTAACCATCTCATAGGTCTGCATGGCCAGTTGCACCTTATCATCTCCAAACTCCTTGCATTTACTGTATGATTGCTGAATCTGCCTCAGTATGGAGAGCTTCTGCTCAGAGGAAAGAGTCCTGGCATTGGATGTGTACTCTTTAGCCAGGGAGTCTATCTGTCCCTTTAAATCTATAAGAGAGACAAGAAGAGAAACCTCTGAAAGTTACACGTGATGCAACTTCACTCGTACATTCAATATTTATCAGGACAGATGTTCCCAAATGCTAAAACAATTAAAATTTGTAAAATGGAGTGAAGATAACGAATTCATATTATCCAGTGAGTTCAAATTCACATTTCACAGTCTCTTGTTCTCACCCTCTGTGCGTTGATCTAGATCCCTCATCAAATTGAAGTTTCTCTGCAATTCGAAGGGCAAGTTTTCTATGCCTGGTGTAGAGGAGGGAAAGATTACAAAGAATTTAATCCAAGTTTCCTTGGGACCAACATGCAATGGAGCTAGACAAGCTGGCAAACGATATCTGCGGGCTGCTGTGCTGCTTATCTATAACGTTAGCTGCTAAAACTGCATTTTTAAGGCATTGTAGTATACACCAATGGGCAAAGAAACAATCAACTCTGCTTAATAAGTGACGTTAACTAGTTTAGCAAGGCTGGTAGGTGTACTGTGCGATCCCAAAATGCAACCTTTCTTCGCTACAGTGCGATGCGTTATTCCAGCAAATAGACTGTGCCTAGAAACCGTTGATCATTATTAAACATCGAGATTACTCTGTTCACAACGCGGCTCGACTATGAATGACATTACACAACGAAGAAACAAAGTGTCAAATAAAGGTAGGTTTAAGTATTTCCCAGCAATATGTTAAGACGATAAATAGCTCACTGTCTAAATAGTGCTCCAAGTACATCCCTGCCGCCATCTTGGAAAATGTAAACAACACATCTTCCGGTCAAAAAGCAAGCGCTCTGATTGGCTGTTAACTGATACACATGGAGGGACGAACTAGTGGTGGAAAAAGTGTGAAGACGGGTTTACATCACTCCCGTGCTTAGGGCCCATCTAAACCACATATTTTGGCTTGTCGGAATACATTGCTAGTAGCAATGAAGAGGTACCTGCAAGCGAGTTGACTACCTTTCAAGTAACTGGATGACTTGGATTTATGAATCTAATATATACGATTTTTCTTATAATAAAACAATAGACAAAAGTGATTAGAAAAATCTGAAAAGATTTATTGTCTCACAGATTTTATTATAGTTATAACATCCTATCATTTGAGACAACGGACAAACAAAATCAATACAGATTAATACAAATAAAAAAGAAGGAAGAGGACCACATTAACAAATAGAGTGAGCTTTGTGGACCAGTCCAATCCATCTGTACAGCGTCATCTCACAAGCCTATCTGAATGAATATGTCTGGTCTGAAAAGACAGAAATGTACTCAAAGAAACTTTAGGGTCTGGTCTAACTAGATTCAACCCAGAGCACACCAATCTGAAAACACCTCAGCTGAAGGGAAGGGGATCTGGGTACTTTTGAGGTAAGCATGCTCCAGAAAGCTCTTACATAATCTAGTACATTAGAACAAACTGTACACATTTCACTGTACAGCCTCTTCATTTTGCAGCATTTTCTTCAGCTTTTTGAATTTATTCTTTCCTATTCTGTTTTTTTGCTTCATGGGGGACTTTCTGTTTTTATCCTGCTTTTTCTCAAATCGACTCCCTTCCTTTTTTTCAGGCCCTGATGCTTTAGTCTCAACAGCAGACTTCTTGCCCTCTGCTTTTTTCACAGTCTGTCCATCCATCTTGGCAATCTTTGCCTTTTTTGGCCCAGTTGGCAAGTTTTTTTTGCCCTTTGGCTGTTTGTTTGCCATTTTCTTGGCTGCTGTTCCATTGGCTTGGGCTTTTTCCTGCGGGGTGCCTGCCTTGCCAGGGACAATCTTCTTGGTTTTGTCCCTTTTGGATGGTTTCTCATCAGAAGTGTCTGTAACTACCATCGCATCAGAAGTCTCCCCTTCCTCTTCTTCTTCTTCTAAATAAGTGACAGACACAGACTGTTAGGATGAGGTCTTGTTCTCTAGCATGATGAAAGTTGCCATGTACTCACAATAGAAAATGTTACCTTTTCCTGTTGGTGGAGTTGGAATTGTGTTTGAGAACTTCTTCAGCTTGGCCACAAAGAAACCGTCCATGTTGTGAGAATGAGGATAAAATCGGCGAGAGAGGCGGAGAGATGGATGGAATCTACGTTCTTTGAACCTGAATGGATGGAGAAATAAATAAGAGGTTGAGACTGACAGTACCTGCATTTCAATGCGTTTTAAAAAAAACATAGTAGCTTATTTACCTGGTGAAACCCTCGTTGCCAAAGTCAAGTCCAGTGGGAACTAATTTGACATTCCTTTTCTTTAGTGCGTAGTCCACCACCCA
>OOFE01006634.1:1426-13688 GCA_900323365.1 Monocentris japonica | reverse complement strand
CCCACCAGGTGTTCCACCTCCTCTCTGTACTCGGACTCATCGTTGTTGGTGATGCGTCCCACTACTGCTGTGTCGTCCGCGAACTTCACTATATGACAGCTCGGGTGTTTCGCGAGCAGTCATATGTTAGCAGAGTGAACAGGAGGGGGCTCAGCACACAGCCTTGGGGGGAGCCAGTACTGAGGGCGATGGGAGAGGAGACGGTGTTGTGGATCCTGACAGTCTGCAGTCTGTTGTTCAGGAAGTCCAGGACCCAGTTTCCCAGTGAGGGACTCAGCCCCAGAGTTGAGAGTTTCTGCACCAGGGTCTGTGGGATGATGGTGTTGAAGGCGGAGGTGAAATCCAGGTAGAGCAGACGGACATATGAGTTCCTGCTCTCCAGGTGGGTGAGGGCTGTGTGGACCACCGATGAGATGGCGTCATCGGTGGAGCGGTTCTTCCTGTAGGCGTACTGGTGGGGGTCCACAGTGACATCGATGGAGTCTTTAATGTGGGCCATGACCAGCCTCTCAAAGCACTTCATGACTATCGGAGTGAGGGCTACGAGGTGTTAAAAATGTCCGTCAGCACCTCAGACAATTGGTGTGCACAGTCCCTCAGTACCTGCCCTGGGATGTTGTCGGGGCCTACAGCTTTGCGGGGGTTGATCCTCTGAAGGGTCCTCACATCTGCTGTGGTCACATTGAGGGGCGCGTCACCTAGTGATGGTGTGAGTCTGGTGCTGGGGGGGGTGTTGGGGTCCTCGAAGCAGGCATAGAACCTGTTGAGGGCATCTGGCAGGGAGGGGTCTAGTTAAATTCTGTAGTATGAAGCTCTTGTGCTTGTGGCTATTCCCCCTCTCTCTGCAAGTGGGCCATATCTGATGTGACAGGCACACCGGTGGTGTAAGGAAATGGTGCACATGCATGTTTCACACGTGTGTATGTGTGTGTGTGTGTGTGTGTGCACGTACTCACACATACTCGTGTCTGTATATTTGTGCTTGTGTGTGTGCGTGTCTGTATTTGTGCATGCTGGTATTTCAGTGCTTGTTGTTATAAGTGCTCAGACTTGACAGACACATTCAGGCATGAGGTCCATTTGCTCTCAGCAGCACATCGAGTAAACGGCTGCCAAACCCTTCTTCCCCCACTGAGCCTCTCATCTGTGCATTATATGTAAAAGCTATTAGAAAATAGTAAATACAGAGCTTGAGATTTCATACCCTCAGAGGTTTCACACCCTCAGGTGAATGTGTCATTTGGATTTTGTGGACTCTGTTCTGTTCCATACTCTTTATCTCTTATATACTGTACATTTTGTTGGCTTGCCTCTCTTATTTCTCTCTGTCAGTAATATAGAGTAGAAGAGCCTTGCTTATCTGAACTTAAAAACCCAAACTCACTAGTATAGTCTAATAATTAGCCACAACGAGGAAAAGAGGAAAAAATGTGGCAAAGCAGAAGCACATTTCACATCTAATTAGATTAGTTACTGATTGCCAGATAAACAAAGTTGAGTATTACTTTATTTAAGACGTGTATATCTACAGCAGTATATCATACTGTGCTACTGATAAACACTGTTTGAGCCATTAGTTCTAACAGGCTTAGAGCAGGTTATATCTCTTCATTAGACAAATAAGAAATTGCTGCATCGTGCTTATAATTTAGTCTGGGTATGGATATACCTAGATAAGGTATAATAAAGGTAACTTGCACATATTTCCCACTTGTACCTTATTGCACACATATCTTGTCTTGTTATATGCTTTGTCTTTTTTCATCATTTATTACGTGAATTTGTTTTTTAGATTTATATTTTTGACTTGTTTTTCTTCTGTTAAATGTTGCACCATCAGATCAAGGCAAATTCCTTGTATGTGTAAACTTACTTGGCAATAAACCCCCATTCTGATTCTGATTCTGATTCTGACTATCCTTATAATACTTAAGGATTAAGTCAAGTGTTAACCCAGGCAGTCAGTCTGTCATAGACCCCACCACCTTGGCCAATCACTTGAGGTGTAAGTTTGTGTGTGGGTGTGTGAGTGTGAGTTTGAGAGAGACAGAGCATCTCAGGTCTCATTAAGGAAAGCAGCGATAGTTGTGGTAAGAGTGGTATTGAATTAGGCTAGTCATCAGAAGACAGAGCGATAGGCGTAGTTGAGAAAGGAGGTTGTGTGAAAACACTTAAAATAAGGACAGGAAGGATAAGGAGAGCAATGATTGTCCTCCTTGTTGAGTCTTTTTTCCCTCATCGTTTTCACCTGTGGCCAGGGCCTATGCATTACGCTGTTGTGATTTAAACCATCTTCTTCATAGTGGGGTTGTAAATGAAGCAAATCTCTGAAGCAAATCTCTCTGCTGTCTATGACTTGTCACCCTGAAGAAAGCTATATGCAGAAGTGTCTTTGTCTCAAGAAATATCATGCAATTGAGAGATTTGACATGTTGTGCAAGACGCCACTGAAAGAGGGCTCATTCCAGACCGGAGGCTTGTTCACTAAATTGTGCCCCTTTCATCTAGTGATACACAGCCTCATACTTTGAATTTGAAAGCCTCCATGAGTCATCGTCTGCTTCAGCCAGAGCAAAAGGGATCTTACTGTTATGTAAAACACATGCACGTCAACACATGCACGCTCTACACAATTGAAATGACAAAGAAAATGCTCCGTACATGTGCATGTCCTCAGACACAAGCCTAGTCATACAAATTGTACACTCACCTGCACACGTACATGCACACACACACAAATATACACAAATACACACACAGTCACAGCTTGGCCATGCACCCCATCCAGTTTTCTATCTAACATGAAGGGGATTACAAAATGAGTCAGCTGTGATTAGACACTGGCTCCTGAGAGAGAGAGACATTTGTGCACTCATTTCTTATAACTGAGCTCCACCTGCTGGTGGTGATTCGTAACTACACGTTGCGACTCTTTCTTGCCTTCACAGAATAGTAGAAGCCATTTTAGTTGTAGAGATTCTAATTTGTTACTGATCTCATTAGTGGCGTTAAGAAATACTATGGGCCACGACAGGTGCTGATCATACCAAGTCAGTGGAGGACAGTAGTTAGGAGTTAAACTGGTTTATTGGCGTCTAGGAATGAAATGTGGGGGAAACACTAAATAACTTACAGAATATCCATTTACAGTGCCTTAAATTATTTTCCCCCAGCCATCCATTACCAATTTTAACACACGCACACACACGGAGAAAGAGGCTGTAACTAACTGGAAGTGTTTGTGAGCGCGCGTGTGTCTTTTTCTAAGTGTAAATTGCCATTTCCCGTGTTTATATTGTCAACGATGTAAATGTCAGTGACGTGATACAGTCTAAATTATAGTTGTTAATTTGAGATCTGTAAATCACTGCGCTCATTTTGCAGTAAACCTCAATCTATATTCTAAAGCTCCCGGCGATTCAACCTCATTGGTTAACGTCGCTAGTTCAATACGCAATAGTGAATCACGATTGGCTAGAACTGCGGAGGGCGGGTCTCCATTCTAGTAGTGGGAAAAGAAGATGCGTCAAGCTTCCAGAGAACGACAGAATAATACCGGAAGTAAGGCGATATTGCCTTCAGAATAAAATAATGAATCATTAACTTGGGGCATGCAGGACAACAAAAAATACACCACTGTAGGTTAAAATGGACTTTTCAAAATAAGTAGACTGACTGGTATACGTTTTGTGACAAAATGTTTGTTTGTGTATTTCTGGCAGCTCTATATATTTGTATATGACATCTGACACATGCATATAAGGCTGTGAATATAAGGAAGGGGAAATAACAACAATTATTATTTTAATTTACTACACATTCCTTCTTAAATCTATCCTTTATTTTCACTTTGGCACTTATTTATGTGTTACTCCAAAAACATTGCAACACATACGCTCGTCAATAGACGTTTTGTTTTGCATGTTCTGACCGGAAGTGTTGGTTTTTATTTTGACTGGTTGCTTGACACTGGTGGACCGAGCGGAGGACTGTTTTAAATTCCCCATCTCCGCCAGAGCAGAGGGCGAGAGCATAAGAGGGTCTAAACCTGCGGTCCGCTGCAAATATGGCGGGTCGTGGAGGCGATGTGATACGTCCGTGGTACGGATCCGGTTCTCAGTCCGAAGAGCCGTCTCCATCTGCCCCCATGTCCGAGGAGAAACCGAGTAAGAGGAGAGCTTTCTGCCTGGTTAGGATGAAGTCCCGTAACGCCAACGGCAAGCAGCAACAGCAGCAACAGCAACAACCCGCTGCAAATAACAACATGCCGTTCATAATTCATTGCCAGATAGGCAAAGAGATCAAACACATATGCAGCAACTGCCGGGGAGTGGACCCGCTGGAGGGTGAGAGGAATAAGTTGAGTTTACTTACATCAGCCTGGAGTGGAGGAGAGGAGGTTTCGCTCTTCATTTTTATTGGCATCTGTCGATGACCGCTCCCTGCCTGTCGCGGAAAATCTGCGCTACAGCACCAGGGGCGCAGGAGCAGCACTGAGATCTGTCCTGTAACTTCATAGAAATATCACCTTAATATTCCTCTTATATCGCTCTAGGGACTTAAAGTGTGTCCGCGGTAGTCAGGAGTGAGTTTTCAGTAACCTTATCGAACTTAATGTTTTATTGTTGTTTTTTTTAAAGCTTACGGTATCACTATAATATTTCTATAATATCCCTATAGGATGTTATAGTTTATAGTATTTCTTTCTAAAATTCATTATAGGGTTACTTTCTTGCTAAGGGAAGAGCTGGGGCGTATACATGTCAGCGACAGTGTTTTTTTAAATGTCTTTAAATTTAAAATTGCCTCGATGAGAGAGATTTGAGTTATTAGGGATTTGAATCAAAGTTATAGGACACGATTTTATTTTCCGTGTTTTCTTATACATCTTTTGTTTCTGCAATCTAGTCCTTTGGTCTACTTTTGTAAGTACCGATTCAGTTGGTGTTGAACATTTGTGTTTCAACAATACATCCTCATCAGTGCAGCATCACCTATCACCACCACTACAGGCTACTTTGAGTTGTTGTTTAACTTGTGAGGTGGGGTCGTTTGAACCAGCACTAAGATAACAAGCCCAGGGTCTGAGTGAAAGAATGTAGCCCCACCTTGTGAGCTTGAGCTGTCTGACTCAGAGCTGCTCTCACTCCACAGCAGGGGGATAAAGCCAAATGCAGACACCCATCTTCCTTTTTGACCGAGAGAAAGATAAGCCAAGAGGGAACCTTGCTAACCAGTGGTGACCCCCAACCCCCTGTGATATCTGTTTTAACCTTTATTAATCCAGCATGCATGCTCTCTTTGCATCGGTGCCCTGGTTCTCATTCACATTCACATTCACACCTGGGTGCTACACAGTATAACACACAGGCTCATACAGCTCAGCCACAGCAGCTGTGGGTTGGACGCCTTGTTTAGGGGCTTCTCGATGCCAGTTGTTGACAGACTCATTTCACCTCTGTTTTTAAAGAGAATCACTTTGGTTTTCCATCCTGCCACTGACATCCTTTTCAGCTACTTTTATTTAGTTGTTTGTTGGTTGATTGATTGGCTGGTTTGCTGGTTAGCTATTATTCATTTCATTAATTCATAGTGTCCTGCCAGTGGATTTATATTTTTCCTTTACATTTCCTCTGATAAATACATCATGTATCCATTGCATTACAGGGGTCAGAGCAGGGTCAGCCATTGGTTGCACTCTTAACAGGGTGTCTGCAGGTCCTGAAAAAGTGTTAAAATGTCTTAAATTATATTCTAAATCTAAACTCAAGGCCTTAAATGGTCTTGACTACAGTTAAATATAGCATTTAAGTCCTTGTTCTTCTGTTGAGAAATGAGTCCAGTTGTGATACAGTTGTTTTTATTTTCATGTTTTTTCAAATGTGAATTTGGTCTTATATTTCATTGTAACTGGAATTAAAAAGGTCTTAAAAAGATTTAAATTAAATTTACCTTGATGAAACTTGCAGACACCCTGCCTTAGAACAGTTAGATGTTCATGTCATGCTCAAGGACATTTGGCTGGAAATGACACTGGCTGTTGTGGGAACTGAACCTGTGACTTTTCTGTCACATGATCATCTCTAACTACCAGGCCACCTAGGCGACTCTCAGGTCTAATCTGATCTGTTTTTTCTTGTGTTTCACTAAGTTCTGCCACTTATGTGTGTTATATATAAGCATATTGGTTTTGCTGATAATGATAGGCTCTAACTCAAAAAGAAATATGCGGCCAAGCACTCATTTTATTCTCACAATTTGTGTGTGTATGAATGTGTGTATTTTGTGTATTCTGCCACTGGCGCAGGCATCATGCCCTCTTTCCGAACGCTCCGTCTCGTAGAGCAGGATGTCGTGTGTAATGGGACAAGTGAAATTTAAAATGGAAAACTAGAGTATGCTATGTAGAGCAGCCTCCAGCATGATTGCTTTCAAACACGATGGCATCTCACAGCAGGGCTGAAGGAATATTGTTCAGACAGAGAGAGAGAATGAGAAAGGTAGAGGAGCCTAAGACGCCCCTCCCTAAAAACAGTTGGATATGTTTGCTTGATAAATGAGTATTTGGAGAGGAATTTAGCGTGCACAGTAGTCATGCTAAAGACATCAAATTTAAATTTAAGTTGAAACAAAATGAATCCAGTCTTATTGTCCAAGACTATAACTGATGTTTCTCTTCAAATTTACATCCACATTCAAAAAGCCCATTGCAAAACGTAAACAATATGATTTGTTTTGTTTTTGGACACAATAATTCACCATGGAAAACAACCTCAAAGCATGTTTATTTACATAAAGCCTTTTCATAAACGATATCAAGCGCACACATACAGACACACACACACACACACACATTCCCTCTTAATCCCATTTTACCCCTCAGGGTTATGTTTTACATTTTGGTTTATTTATAAAACTCCAAAACAGGAAAATACTTGTATTATCTAACCTATCACTAGGATTTGATGTCTATATAGTTTAAAGTATATATAACTATGTGATGATACACAGATTCTTATTTTCCTATCGCAAAAAATGATATCAGGTCAGTTTACCTCAAAACATTTCACTGAGTAATTCCCTCAGTAGGGATGTGACAGATGAAATTTATAGGTGTGGTAGATTGATTTAATGTGAGAAATCAATGATGAATAGTGTGAGGGGATTTCTTGCTAAATTCACATGATATAATTTGTTAGAATCCGTTGACTGAAGTGACGTTTTTATCAGAGAGAGCTACATGTAAATGAAAATTCTGCTAATTCAACAAGCAAATGCAACAAAAAATGCATTTCTTTATTTTTACTTGCTTATCTGCTTGTTAATGAACCTGTTGGTCTTGTTCTCGTTTCAAGCCGAAGAAGTGGAGAGACTGGCAGCGATGCGCTCTGATTCATTGGTGCCAGGCACACACACACCTCCCATTCGACGGCGGAGCAAATTTGCCACTCTGGGACGTCTCTTCAAGCCATGGAAGTGGAGGAAGAAGAAGAGTGAGAAGTTCAAGCAGACCTCTGCTGGTGAGACCCAAAACACTGTACCCTGGTTTCGTTCCTGCCATACCGTCTTAGTCCCCCTCACCACCACTAGCACCTCCTTCCAAACCCCCACCCCACCCCCGTTTCAGGGTCTGGAGTAGTCCGCTCCATTCCCACATCTCCAACAGAAGATAAATGTCTCCCTGCTGCTCCCAGCAGTGGTGTGTAATGAGGTAGTATTGATGAATGGGGGAATGGAGGTGCTGTGCTGCAGAGCAGGGGGCTGGTATAGGCTAAGCAGGCAAGACCTACTGTATATGATATGTAAGGGAGAATCAGCACTGGGAGGCCTGAGGTCAGCTGCTCCTGGTGCTGCTGTGTCAACCCACTCATCACTACAGCCAAGCCTGGGTGAGTCAGTGTTGAGTCTCCTAGGGTCTGAGGAGTTTGCTTTAGTCTTGCTTGTCACACAAGCAACAGAGTTTTTATTGTTACTATGGTAATCTGTCACAGGGTTCCACAGGTACAGTCATGGAAAACCTGGGGGAGTTCCTGTAAGAATGTTTACATATATTTTCAAACTGATTTTGGCTCCAGTATGTTATTTACAGCCTTATTCATCAGGAATGCAAACACAACCACTGTGGAAGAGTTGATAAATAACGTTCACTTCTGACCGAAATTGGTTTGAAATGGTGATTGTCAGTGTAGTATCATGCCAGTGTACCACCCTGTTGTTCCTGTTATAATTAATCAGATGTTCTTCCGAAGGGATGCTATCCCCACTAGCTGAGGTAATGTCTATGTTGTTACATAAAGGCAGGCTCTGAGCTATAATATGCACCCAGTGGTAAGCTGCGAAATGGAGGGAAGCATTTAATTTGGATGGAGAAATTAAACTTTTCAGCTGGCTGGCCCCTGCTACATCCTCTTCCTGCTCTCCCAGAGAGACACACAAACACACAACAGAGGGACGAGGAGTGTATTTCTATGCCCAAGCTGGTCCCCCAGCTGTCGGAGTAGTTTTTAATTTTTTTTTTTTTTTTGCCTCCTTTCCAGGCATCTACATCACACACACGCAGATACATGTTGTGTATACCATATGTTATCACTGGGCCCTTGCCATCATTCAGTCATGATGCATTGCTTCTTTGTTGATTATTGAGCAATCATTTTGAAAAACAACATCAGCTCTATGTTACTTTATATAATCTAGAGAGTGTATCACGTCTGAGGCAGATGAGTAAATGTTTTTTCTATAAGCTGCTACGCTGTCACCCACTGTAAAAACCTGAAGGCACCATTCAAGTTCATCTTGTGGGGCACCTAGATAGTAAAGATATACATATACAAAGGATTGCAGCTTTTGGCTGTTAAACGTTAGACACATTTGTGGTTGTTGAGTCAGAGCTGTAGCTTACAAAAAGCTACCAACACTAAGGTGCCTTGTTATTCACACAATGGTCCATATTGTTTCCCCATTTGGATTAACCATGGGTCTCTAGGTGTGTGGCTGATGTTCTCATCCTGTGCTTTGCTGTGGATAATATTCACATGCCCTAAATCCAGCTAAACTGGAGTGAGGTAACAGAGGAACAGAAAATAATTTCAGTCAATTTTTTCTATGTTAGAAACAAAATATAATAGATTGAGGCCTCTTCTCGAGAGAAGAGAAGAAGAGATAGGATGAAACTTTAATGATCCCTGTGTGTGGACATTGGGTCGTCGCAACAGTCATGGGATACAGCAAGAAAAAGAATATGAACGGGGTATGAGGGGTAGTGAGCATAATGCAGACATAAATATAGCAACAATTAGAACTAGAAGAATAAAAAGTATGAAATATATGAATAACAGCAAGTCTGAAAGATGTGCAAACTGATAGCAGTTGAGCATATCGAGACATAAGTATGATATGAGAATATAGAAAAAGTATGAAATATAAGCATAAAATTACAAAAGTATGAAGACCTCAATATGTAACAGATGAGAAAAGAGAATATGAAGAAATAATATGAAGAAATGTGTGGATGTACATACAGGATGTGCAAAAATGTACATTGTACTTGCATTACCAGGTCTACAGAAGGTCATAAATGTGCGTTACTAACTGTCCACTTTATCAAAACAACCAGATGGAGGTACAACATGTACAGAAAACTGAGAGTGTGCAAGGGCCCATATGCACTGGCACAATCATACTTGCATCCATACATACATTGGCTCAGTGCCATATATGGGCTACCAAGCAATTGACAGTGAAAGGTAATCTGATAATATAATAGATTTAAACAGAGATCAGAGATGGAGTTTATAAGCGTCTGATTGAAGTATTATTTCAGTAGTTCAATGCTTTGAGAGAGATGAATGAATAGAATGCTGCTCTGTCCAGCTGTACAATGCTGTACTGCTGCCAATATCAGGCGTTTGGCTTGAACACCAAAATAATGCAACATAAAGCTCATAAATCTCTCCCATTGGATCAACCAATCATGGTAGTGCAGCTTGTCTGTAGCTAGGCTGTTTAACCACATGATTATTAGTAGGTAGCTAGTAGCAATGATAGCAGCAGCAAGCACAAACAAATGTCTACTGGAGGTGACTGGAGGTGACTCATTCCTAAACACTAATAACATTCTTGGTATCCGGTACTCAAGTGAGCTGCTGTTTTGTTTTTGTTTTTTGACCATTTATGACCATATCCTGTCTGCTCCCCCAGTGTTGGAGAGGAAAATGTCCACTCGCCAAAGCAGAGAGGAGCTGATCAAGAAAGGGGTGCTGAAGGAGGTTTATGAGAAAGGTGAGAGTCCAGAAGCAGAGAGGTGATAGGGCAGGGAGAGTGTAATATAAGCTATTACCTGTTATATATTTTTATTGTATAACAAAAACAAGCAACGCAACACTGCCTCCTCCATCTTCTGATAATGTTTCACCTGCCTATCTTTGATTTACCCCCTTTTTCTCTCCCTCTTACTCCTCTGTGTCTCCTCCTGTGTAGATGGCTCAGGCCCAGCTATGCGAGAAGAGGTGAAGTTGGAGAATGGTCGCTCTCCTGTGCTTGGCTCTGGCTTGTCAGAGTGTGAAGGTCCTGAGCTCATGGAAGGAGCAGCTTCAGCCATAAGTAGGCGTCATTGCTGCTGCACCATGATTGGCTCACCTTCTCTCACCTTAATGTACCGTGGCCTCTAACTGGTTGCTTTTTCCTCCCCAGGTACTTTGGAGTTCCAGATGCCTGGCGAGGGGGCATGTCAACAGGACCACAACCAGAAAGCCAACCAGGTTCTTCCCACTAAGAAGTCCACTATGTATCCGGGTGACAGCGCTGAGTCGACACTCCCCAGACCTCCTATGCTCCACAAACAGCCCCCCGCGCTACCACCCAAACCTTTCAACAGGCTGCCTAATCACATAACAGGTGCGTGTTGTTGTCTTCGTGCACATTCATGATTGTGTCCGTGTGTGTCTGTGCATGCAAGCCTATGATCTCTGTGACCATATCTTGCAGACGGTGCCCCAGTGAAGTTGCCATGCATGTCGGTGAAGTTGTCTCCTCCTCTACCTCCAAAGAAGCTCATGATCTGCGTGCCTGCAGGGAGCATGGAGCCCTCGGCCATCGCCTTCCAGAAGTGCCCCCCTCCTTCTAGCCATGGTCCGCTGGGCGGGCACTCCCTGCAGTACGGGACATTACCTGTTCCTCTCCACCCCCCCAGCCGAATCATAGAGGAGCTCAATAAAACCCTGGCCCTCACCATGCAGAGGTTTGAGAGGTGAGGAACAAACCATGTGGACGATGAAGAGATTCAGATACAGACAGCAAGGTCCAGCACTTCTCCTGGCCCTTTGGCCCATGCGCCTACGTCAGTGCGATTGAGCACAGTGTGTTTCAGAATATGTTTAAAGGTGTTCAAGGTTCTAAACAAGCATGTGAAATTAGGAGGAGAGATGCATGACTGTGCTACCTGCTGTGTGTAACAGAAACGGAAAGAGATAAATAGCTTGCTGTAGAAAAGACAGTCTGTATGTTGGATATAAATTGATCCCGGTGTTGTGGTATTTCTCGGCAGCTGTACTGCTGTCTGGCCATGGGTCTATTCTTAGTAACTCTTTTGTCTGCTGAAATGCACCTAGGAAGATCAGCAAAGCATTTTCAGATTCGGGCACTGCCAGATACAGCTCGTCAGCAATCCTCCTGATCTCTGCTTAATGGACTAGTATTGGACACATCCCTCCACCTCCCCACCCCCACACCTCAACATCCATCAGCATGATTGGTTGCCTGTCCGAGAGTTGATTTTCTGCCGGCCAGCTCTCCTCTAGGCATGTGTTGTTTGCTCCTTGACTCTTTTCAATTATCCATTTAACCATAAAGGGCATTGCAGAAAGGATCCACTTGGCTTACTCCTGTGCCTGGATAACATTTTTACAAATGACTCTTTCAAGAAACATTTTTGAGGCTTACTACATTTTTGCATTTGCCAGCTACCCCTTGCCATTTTCCTGACTGGTGAATTCAATGGCTGGATTTGTTTTCAGGCTGAATGACGCAATGTGACAAAAACACATTTCTCTGTAACACATGCATTTACAAAACAGAAGCTTTTGATTAGACAAAGAAACTTTTCACTCCATGTTGGCCTGCCAATGTAAAAAAAAAAAAAAAAAGCAAAGCAAAGAATCAAAATGAACCCACTTATTTACCCCTGGGCTTTCCCTTGAGGTTCCTAGTGCATGTGTCAGCCAATGTGACATCTACAGGATACCATGTGACCTCATCACCCCCCCCC
>OOFE01006627.1:1855-24523 GCA_900323365.1 Monocentris japonica | reverse complement strand
GGGGTATGAGATGGGACGCAACGAGCCGTCTCATTGTGGACATGAGCAGCACCGTGTCGCACGCGCATTTCGCACATGCAAACATGCACGTGGCAATGCCCGCATACACGAACACGTGCACATTTGTAGAACACACACAACCACACACACAGTCTGGGCTTTGTTGTGCAGCCTCTGAGAATTTCAGCGCGGGTTCCCAGGCGAGCTCGGTCTCGGTGTCTGTCTCTCACTTAACTGATCAAAGCAAATCCGAATAGTTTTGCTGAAGTTAGGTCACAAATTTGTCAAATCACTATTTCCACATGTTGTTTCGTATCTATCTTACGCCTTTGAACCTTGTCGCTTGCTATCAATGTTCTGAGCAGAAAAACCAGACAAAACACAGCAGGTGGATTGGCACTAAAGGTAAAAGTGAGTGTGTGTGTGTGTGAGACGATCGGGGGAGCTTTTTTAAGCTCGCGTTGTGTCAAGGTCTTGAAAATCACACCCAACCATCCATCTTCTCCCCTAACATGTGTCACTTGTCAGTCTCTATCATTGTTGCATCGACTGAAGACAAAATCACTGATGACTTGCGACAACAAACATGTTGGAATTTGGAGGTCACAAAACGTTCATGACATTGCCTGCTGTTTGAGCCTATCAGTCTTCTTCACCTGTTTTTCACTTGACACGCCGTCGCTTTGAAACGACGACTTAACATGTTGAGCGGAACTCACGCGGGAGTCGTGATCGTATTTCTGTGCTATATTACGGCGCGCCAACTGATAAATGCATATGCAAGGCACGCTATCAACAATTACACTGAAAAACAAATGGCTGCGTTGCATTCGAGAAAGAGGTGTGTCTGTGCATGTGCTGGGGCTTCTTACTCTCGGCTTTTTTTTCATTTGATTCTTTACTTCATTAGTAATCTGTTACATCAATCTGAGGCTATTGTAAAGATGTGTGGCACATTGGAAAACATGTCACGCTACGTACGTGTCACAAAAGCGCACGGATCGTATTAGAAATTGAAAACATGCATCTGTCATCTTTAGCTTTCCGCGTACGCCATAGCCCGGATCCGTTAATTAAAGGAATTGTATCTATTACCAATCTATTTTTTCCTCTTCCTAAGAGACCCAGGAATCAATTTGCAGTAACAATAAGCCTGTTCTGCTAAATGTTCTATCGTGCCCCGAGTTTTTGATTTCCCCACAGAGCCGCGCTTCGTTGGAGTGCAGCGCTATATGGGCGTCAAGCCATATGCACACGTATGACCGTATTAACTTAGCCGAGTGTTCGCTAGCCACCAGAGTGAGATTATACCACCCTCCCAGCCCTTTTCACTTTTAGAGCTCAGCACTTACGGGATGATCTGGAACTGCAAACCCATATAGGCACTGATCCGCGGACAATATGGGAGGAGGGAGAGGAGGTAGATGTAAAGGGGTAAAGGTCACCCGTTATCAATTTGTTATCCTGTAAGTAACACCGCTGGTGTGTGTTCATGCACATAGTAGTAGGCCTTTCTGTCTGCCACTCTCTCTCTCTCTTGCTCTCTCTCTCACTCACAGACACATACATACAAGTAATGTTCACAAGTGAGGAGATTCAGGACATTTTCACACTTACACATAGCTCACAGGCTCTTTAAGGTATTTTGAGCACCCAATCACCAAGTTACACAAAGCATAATGAGGGATATATGTCTTTGAATATCGCTCTGATAGGGTTCCAGCCAGGAGGGGCACGCCTGGAGCGGTTAGGGCGTCACTGGCCATGTTTCCATGCACGCTAATATTCCCTTCATACTTTGGATTCACGTGTTTATGAGCTACTGCATGGAAACGCCATATCCCATTTGCAGCAACATGCATAAGCTGTTATCCCAGCTATGGAAAAACGTGGATGTGTTATCCGAGATACCGACACATGTAAACATGCTTTCACGGTCTGTGCATAAGCTCAGCATAGTTGGAGCTACTTTACTTTGTTGGCAAAATCATTGGCATGACAACACAGATGGACGGAAATTCATTGCAAACACAGTGCGATAAGTTTGTTGTTTTACGCCCTTTTTGGAACTCACAATCACATTTTTCTCAACAACTCATGCAGCATAATCCAAGTGTTTCTAGCCAACCACATCACCTCAGTAGTTAGGGAGAAGGCTAACTCGCTGTGTGTTCGGTGGTCGAAGATATGAAATAAATGATATCTTTGATGTATGAACTAGTATCCAGGATACTGTGCGCATGTGAACATAATCAATGTGATGTTGAAGCACTCTCGAACAGGGATGGATGCATTGATCTTGTAGTTATTGGGCATTCTAACCACCAGGCTACACTGCAGCTGGCAGAATAACACCAGCAGAGTGAGCCTTTAAGAACCAGCAAAGATCATAAATAGCCTCCCTAAAGTGAGATAAGATTGTACAGTTGCTTCTGAAGTACTCCGATGACCAATGGGATTGTCTGTGATTTTCCTTGCAGCGCTCGAAAAAATGGATACCGTGATGTTGGTATATTGGCTGCTCTAGGTTTATATCAACCTAGAAATAACATAACTAGAACTGTCTATCAGGAGATATTCATCTTATTTACACTGCGTTAGCGAGTGTCATTTTCTTCGGTCGACCGTGAAGCGTCTTCTTATAGCACAAGGACACTTAGCACCAGTACAAATCAAGTGCAGTGGTGAAATTACCATACAATCACCACTTGACTGGCACGGTGTCTCTGTAGGTGCCACTTGTTTGGATCAGTATTCAGTTTGTTTGCGAGCAGATCTGGATATGAGGCCATTGTTGAGTGTTGCCCAGTAAATTACTTCAATGTCACGATTTCAAAAGGTCTCAACTCAAAAGGATTTGCATGAAATTACTCAAGTGACGGATTTGGGATTGTCTCTGACAATGGAGGGTATTTGACTGATGCCGTTAAGAAGATATTTTCATAATCTGGCATCGGTTAGCTTTGCTGGATACATCACCAAGCAAACGTGGTGAGTGAGGGAGAATGAATGAGGTCCCTGAACCTCCCCATTGTCGCCCACTGAGCTGAGGCCAAGGCTTTACGGGAAGCTATATTCAGAGATGGAGCAGAGGCAGAATATGAATTTCTCAAAACACGTGTAAGGATAATTAACCCTTACATAACCAGCCTAGGTCCCCAAGCACACAGATAGTGACAGCTAGAGCCTTGAAGATTACACTAGTAGGGAGGGCTGCACACTTGCCCAAACATGGCATTTTTGATTTTGACCAAACAGTTCAATTTTGTCCAGAGAACAGACCTCCAGACATCTTCAGGTTTGTCCAGGTGTTACATTTAAGACAAGCAGCTTTGTTCTTTTCAGACAATAAAAGCTTCTTCCTGAAAGCCATTTCTATTCAGTGTACGGATGCACAATGACACCTGATTCAGCAACGGAAGCTTGTAGATCTCTGGATGTTATTGGGTTGTTTTTTTTTTACTAGTTTTAATATTTTTCTTGTGGCTTTAAATTTTGGAAGGACGTCCACTTCTAGGCAGAGCTGCTGTCGTGTAAACGTGTGTATTATTTGTCTCACAGAGGACTGATGAAGCCCAAATCATTTTGATATGACTTTATAACCTTCAGACTGATGTTTACTCACTCCTCTCTTCCTGAGCTCCTCTGAGGTCTCCTTAGATCACAGCACAGTGTTTTTCTTTCCCCTGGATGGTAACACCAAACTGACCAGGTTTCTCACCTTTAACTTTAACCATAGTTCATTTATTTTTTTACCTTCACCTATTCCCTTTAAAAAAAAAAAGCTTGCAAAGGTCTTAAATATAGATTTATTTCAGTTAAGAAAAAGTGAATTTTGATTAAATGAGGATTGCATAACAAAAATGAAAAAAACTCTATAATTGCACACAGGGCTCACAAACCTTCAAGCATGACTGTATCTAGATGGTCACGTCCAATATTATTAGTGCGCAACAGCTGGCATCTTCCCACATCGCAACGTTTGCTGGTAAGCAGCCATGCCATTTCGATGATCAATGTATGACTCGTTGCAAATGGGGAAGGTTAGTTAGAACTGACTCTCTGTATGTTGCTTATAGCAGCATTCACCATCAGGTTGGAACGGAGTAATGGTCTGTTAATGGGGATGACACAAGGTCAGGGGAGGCAATGTTGGTAGGGTAACAGGAGGCTAGTCTTGAGTCCTTTGACATCACTGATGAGAATCTGTGTGATTCTGCATGTGTCGTCTGACGGCAACCGGATGGTGGACACAATGAGTATTGAGTTGAGTGAGTGTGATTAATGACGACTTAATCACATTTCCATGTATCAATGACGGGTATGAATGACTATTATTCTGCCAAACATGTAGCAGAATTTCTTTGTGGTGACAACCAAAATGCTGATACAGTGGCTGGATCGCATTTGGTTTCGGGATTGTCACTCATAAAGTTTGTACTTGATTTCACCTTGACCTTGTTGCATTTTTTTCAGGTTTGTACACGATTACAGGTACATCTGATTTATAAAAAAAAAATAATAATAAATACAACTTAATAAAGCTACGCATGCAACATCCCTCTATCAATTATAAGTGCCTCAGGAATTTGAATGGCCATTAGTTGCCCGTTAAGCTTTTTCATTTTAAAGTAAAGTTCAAACTTTAGAAATGATGAAGCTGAGGCAAATAATTACCAGAGGAGAAGGGTTTTGTTTTCTTTAAGCTGTAGCGGTGCTCTTGAAAGGTTCACTGACCCCCACAAAGAGGCGTTTGAGGTCACTTTTTTTTTTAACGTACATCACCATGCACTCAATTGTCCTGCGTAGACAGTTACTCCACTCCGCTATAACTTCAATACAGCAATGCACGCAGACATGGAGACATGCTAAAGGATCATTCTGCAACTGCAGCATCTTCAGCAGTTAAAACCACAACAGTAATTACACCCATGTCTGCAGCCCTTCCCTATCCGCTTCCCCCAGTCTCAAAAGAGATACCGCTGATCGTTCTCCCCTGCGGATTAGATCTATCTCCTAGTCTCTGGAGTAGAAAAGTAGGAAAATAGCCGCATTCTTCTGTAAATTCAAGTTTTAATCTGCTACTTTCAGGGTGGTCGTCATAAGTTTGATAGGCCAAGCAGTTCAAAAATATATAAATCGCGTCAATAATTAAGGAAGTTCCACACAACAAGGATGGAGTGTGTATGATTTGGACGTTACGCAATATGCTTTTAGGATGTGGCGGCAGCCATCTTAATGAGTTTGCAGCTTATCATCACTCAGAAGGGACAGCAAATCAATCACTTCCCTTGCATAGTGATGGGTGGAGATGGAGGAGAGGGAGAGGGAGAGGGAGGGAGAGAGAGAGAGAGAATGTGACAAGAGAGAAAGCTCGTCAGTCCGTGAGCGTTGTTTACCACAACAACCCTCTGCCAAGGATTTTCCTGAGGGACACTTGTTTTAATAAAAATGGGGCCCCATATTAAATTCTAATCCATTAGCGAGGCTGGCGAGCTCTGGCGTCGCTTTATCAAACCATTGGAATAGATGAATGTTCCTTCATTAACACGGCTGGACCGTTTCAATAAACAGGGTCCGCTCCTTTCCTCATGCCAGGCTCACGTTGGAATTCACAGCACACCTTTCCGCAAATAATGCAGCTGTTTGTTATGAAAGGCCCCTGCCAATTTATCGCTAAAAAGGTGGCGTCAAGGACATTTTGACCATATGTGCCTTTATATCTATGAGGTTATTTGACGTGCTGAATCAATCATGTCTTTGTCTTCTCCAGTGACATTGCAGTACTATCATTAATTTTTTTTTTTGTCTGGTTTGGTTTTAGGGAGGCACAATAAGAATTCATGTTAGATAATGCAAAAATAGACATTACACATCTATCTATCTTTATTTTTTCAGCCTATTCTTAGTATAAGCATCCAAGTCCAAGAAAGCTAATCTGCGAGAGTGTTGTCGCTCATGCCGTGATGAATGAGACGGCCACAGGCTCCCTTATCCTTAATTATGGGTCAGAGCCCCCATTTTGAGACACAGACTTAATAATTGCGAGCCTGGGTGTATATTAGTCACCTAACACCCCAAACGTGTCTGTCTGCATTTCTACACCACTAAATGGAATAAAAATCAAACTAGGACCCAACTGCACTGGACACCAAGTGAAACAAGGATTACCGGCACAGTTCTGGTTGTTAATGCTGAAATGGCCAAAGAGGCTCCTTCCTTCCTTCCTTTCCGGGCAGATAAACATCAGTGGAGTTTTAAGAGTTGGAAATTGCCTTCAGTATGATGAGCAGGGATGAAGAGCGAGGGCATCAATAACAGGAACTGGTGGTAGAGTGGATAATTAGCCTTAAATATGGACAAAGGATCAATATTCCCCTTTGCCAGGAGTTTGTTCAAGGTGCAGGACAGGTTCAGGCATCCAGTGAAGTAGCATCAGGTTCAAAGGGTGACACAAGGACACATCTCTTTGGTTGGAGTCAGATACAGATACAATGGATAGACTTTAATGAAAGCTGCTGCATTGTTGCGCCATAGCAAAAAAACTAAGGATACATGCAGCTCTTGGTGATTTTGCCATAGAGGCCAGTGCAATGAGCGCCACAAAGTTAAATCACAGGAAAGTGTCTGAAAGTCGTTTTACTTTACGGTGACTGACAACTTACCTGAATCGCCCTGACGTGGCAGACCCCAGCCATCTGGTACTCTGTGCAGGTTAAAACAAATGGCATGAATTATTTAGGAATACGTCTCCACCCAGGTCTTGGTTGCCCTACTGTACATCACTCCCTCGTAGAACTGACCTTTTGATTTTCAAGAGTTGAGAGTGTATGAAAATGTGTTCCGGAATACTGCTGTGTACAGATACAATCAATGATGCATTGTGCTTTCTTATCACTGATGGATTACAGTAGCATTTTTTTGAAACATTCCATTACCAGGGATGTGTCATTTTCTATACATCAGCGTGCCTAGTGAGTCAATGCTTGTTTTGATCTTTCTAGCTCGAAACATCTACAACGTGTCATCTCCGAAACCACGTGTGTTGAAGACGTTGCAGTTGCAATACATGTGGACATGTCAAGCATTAAACATCTTTTTCTTCCTAACGAAGCACATGACTGAAAATGACTCATCCTTTACATTACAAGGATGAGACATCACTGAGAGTACTGTATGTGGTGCAGCTTAATCATGCAATGATTCAATTTTTGATGCAACAAAAATGATCCGCGTTAAGCCCGAGCTCCTATAATTACAACGAGAAACCTCCAAAGACCCTCTTTCACCCATTGGTACGAGACATTTCTGAAATTTGTAATTAGCCCTAAAAATAGGATTGATCTCTTCCTTCGCCATGACTTTGTTTGGGAGTAAAATTAATTTAAAAGCATCCTTTGAAGCACTAAGGGGACCTGAGAGGGAACAACTTCAGTTCTGGGGTGAATCAGGCAGACTATAAGTGTTATACCGATACATCGGGACAATATTGGCCTTCTATTTGAAATTGGATAACGATTTGTCATGTCATCCGCCGATATGATGGAGGTTCCTCCCTGACCACAGCTACATGCATACAGACTGTAATACCTGCAATCAAATTAAATTCAATTAATTAAGTGAAATGATTCATTTCATTGTCTATTTAAATGTTTGACTTTAAATAAAAATGTATTTACATCATCAGTCATGCATCCCAGAGTTTATCCTACCATTGAATAGGTGAGGTGGGTCACCCTGCCTTAAGGAGCTGTTAACCCTAAAATAATTTCATTAATATTGGTTTCAATGTCACATGGTCTAAATGCTGTTCTGCTGTTCCAGAGGCTTGTCATTCTTTTTTGACAAGAATAAAATTCATTTGGAAACACAGACTACTTGCTTACAGTGTTTTTGGCATGAAAATTTAAAGATCTTGAATATTGACACAAAATATCAGCTACCAAAAGGCTACATATTGAGCAGCTACCGGTCAAACTCGATGTTTTATTGTCTGATCAGTCTTAGCAAATGTAACTTGGGTCAGAAGACTCATTCCCTTTAACATAATTCCTGGACAGATTGTAGTTGTTTATATTTTGTAAGCAAAGGAAGTGGTAGCCTAAAGGCTAGAGAAGCAGCTTTGTCATAGGGAGGCAGCCTTATCTAATCCCTAGGTGTGGTTCGAAAATCTCTGCAACATGAACAACAACTGCTGTTAAGGTGCCCTTGAGCAAGGCACTTAACCTGTAGCTGCTCTAGTGGTACTGCCTAGAGGCCAGCAGTTAAGACCATGGTGGTGTTGGGTAGGTGACTATCAGCTTATATCTGATGTATGACTGTGTGTATTAAAGGTTTTCTCACCTCCCCTATGTTTCCATCCAATTGTCCTGGTGTCAACTTGATATTATTCCCATGGCGGCCATTTTGAACATCATCACATCACACTCAGGCTGGGAAACTCTTCAAATATTACATGTGACCCAATATCTCTCCAGATTCTGGAGGTCCATTCATTTCTAATCAGTTTTTCTTTGAAATTATGAACGTTTGTCTGATTTACCAACATTTGTATGATTTATGACATCTTGGTACACAACAGTCAGACATCCCCGCAGGAATAAGGTCTATAATGTGGGCAAAGGTCATGAATGAACAGGAGTGAAAAGGATCAAATACTTCAAATCCCACGATAAATGCTTTCAACTTTAGGCACTGAATATCCCTTTTTGTTATTGTCCAAACAAAAAGGCTCCGTTATATTGTTCTTCCAGAGATGCAGAATGGAGATTTTCAGATGAGCTCTGACTTCAAAACACGTTGAAAGAAAATGTATTCGAAAGAAAAAAAAATGTAGGCTACATATTGAGATCTGAAATGAAATCTAGGTCTCTAAGATAAAACTTACTACCGTGGGCCTTGTGTTTATAGAGCCTTCCCAGGTTTAATTATGAGCACGTGAGGAATCTCAGAGGCACAAATTTAATATTTGCATTTTCACATTAAGTTGAAACCTCCAGGGATCCCAGTTTCCACAGCATTTGAGCATTATCCTCTTTTTAAATCAACTTTTCATTTAAAGGCTATTAACAGGTTTCAAAACACACAGATGGATCTAAAAGGCACAGTAGTATCTAATTATCCTCATATGAATTATTAATTTCATCACACTATGATTGAATAAATGCAATAGTTTAGTTAAGCACTTTCATAGTAACTGTGGAATGATTTCCTCTTACTTTTTTTGGGCGCAGAAAAGACAGATGTCATAATTGATGTTTGCTTTGGGCATCTGTTTTGCTTCAAATAAAACACTAGCAATGACAAAAAAAACATACCACTAATTATACCAGGTCAGTGGCCAATATACTGTACATAAAACAATCATATGTTGAACAATTTGACAGCAAAACATTCCCATTCTCAGCATGAAAAAGAAATTAGTTTGCCCCACTTTGTCCATTTGGTTTCAGACAGCAGAATGAAATTTTGATGTCAACAATAGGAAGAGTGTACCTGCATGTTGTCATATTATACAACAATCATATAATCTGCTCTGTGTGTGTGCTTGTTTTGTACCTGGCATCATATAATGGCGTTCATCTGGTTACCAGTCAAAAATAAACAACTCATTTGCAGAATAAAAGCAACAAATTAAAATGACTCAAGTTACTGTAATGCAGTAGTTCTTTGTGTACTTGCACTTTTTGTCTAAAGTATTACTTACTTTGCTCCATTTTAAATCACGTACAAGCATTGAAATGTCGGTCAGCAGAGAAGGGAAGAGTAATCTGGCTGTACATTATTTAAGCATTTTATTTTGTAAAGCGCTTTTTTTTTTGATAAAATAACCTAGTTTGAACTCTCTGTCCTCTCACGTTTTGCGCATTTCATGGGAAAGACCATGTAGAACAACACTGTCTTTTATTAAAAAAATAAAAATAACTAGATTATGACACCAATATTTTTACTACTACTTAGGTAACATTTCAGTAAGATAACTTCTACCTGAGTAGAATATCTCAATACTCTTTCCACCCCTGCTAATTTATGAAATCAGAACAGTTTGAATGTCAGCAATAGGAAAGAAACTCATATATTATGTGTGGCCCACATCCTGGTCCTTGGATATCTAGCTGGATTAGGAGTGGTTTCCATGGCACTCATGCTGACAGACATGCTGAGCCTTTAACACTTACTAGCAGTGAAGAAACAGCATAAAAAATGAGAATGTCAGCCTTCAGCGTAAGCCCGGACAGACCCTTAACATTGGCCAATTAAATCCCTCTTTATTTTCCTCCGAGGATGTTTTTATGAGGAAAATTGTCCCTGCTAAGGTTATATCCACAGAGAAGGAAATTGTTTGCACCCGTGGAATGTAATTTTATCGCAGGTCACCGTGTAAAGCAATCTTATATTATTTCTTTAGTCTTTTCTGATATAATACTGTTGTAAAATGTCAAACACAAAAAACAAAAAAACAGATATGGCGCTGATGGAGGATAATGCAATGTCCTTCAAAATGTTTATGGCAAAATGACACCAAACCTTCTCATTCAGCACAGTCACGTTGCCGTTTTCAGTTGGTTAGATTGATTCCTCCCTGCTAATGGTTTAATTTTGGCATAATTCAATAACCACATTTTCCCAGGATACCTTACACATTTATATGGAGTCTATAATAACATCTTGACAGTTAGATGAGGGGAGAATCTCTGGTGGTTTAATTTGGTGCTAATTTCTCCCGGTTAACACACTTAACATGCCAAATGAGATTTAATACACAGCACTGACTTGTTCCCACTGTTGACATCATTCCTTTCATTGGACCAGGTGTACAAAGATGGAGGTCACAGGAATGTTATTATTATTATTGAGGGCAGGACCAGCCTAGAACTGAGAGAAGCAGACTTTGAGTGTGCAACTGTACGAATAGGAAGGAGGGCAGTGCTGAGAAAGAGCATGCATGCTCAGTAAAATACATAAATAAAGTTACATAAAACAAATGCACATGTACAATGCATTATTGTTTTTCTGAACTGGCAAGGAGAGCATGACCTTTGAGGGCTTTGCAGAGTGGGAATCAAAATGCCACCATCTCTATACACCAAGGCCATTTAGGCAAGACTCTACTTCGTTCTTGCAAGGTAAATAGATATTGTCTTATGAAAAGATGCAATGCAACATGAAGGTTTTTGGCCGTTGAAGGTCAAACTATATGTTAACAAGAGAATCAAACCAAAACGTTGCAGTAACCATAGGCGGGGGCATCGATATCATTACGAGAGGATTAAAAGTGAAAACAATATTAGTCTTTAGCAACTTGAACCGGCACCCATCTTGTGAAACGAGAAACATACCAAGGCATATTCTCCGAACGAGCGCCGCATAGATCCTTCTTGCGAGGCTTGCTGCAACATGATATTATTCTAATATCTCCACAGCGGATGGATCAATGCCAGTGCAGTTAAGAACCAATTTGTCACGTAGTGGACAAATATGCCAGACACATCAGCCGTGCCGAGGCATAAGCAAATCCGAGCACCTGCTGGGTCTGGATAAACGACATTGGCTGTTTACTGTACTGTACATGCAGTCAAAGTTAGGCCATATAGCAGCATTAGCCAGCTGGCTCTCTTTTTGAAGCCCCCAGTATGCTGCTTTTACACATTAATGATGGTTGCACACATCTGCATCACATCTCTTGTTTTCACTTGTTCATTTTTGCACTTCACCATTCAACCCCTCTGTAGATTATTACACTACACTCTCCCTCTTTCACACGCACGCATGCACACACCTACACACACAAACACACAGAGTACATCACAAGTAGCTGACGTCAATACTGCTCTATGAGCTCTGAGAGCCCCTCCACAGGAGCCATTTTTTAACAAGCACACCCACACTCTGCCAACTTCAGCCTTCCTATTGTCCAAACACAAGCAAACTGTCACTCATTGTATTCTATGGAGGAGGACATAGCAGGAAAACAATAGTTTTCCCATTATGCCAAGTCCATTTTCCGTGGTTAAATCCAGCATCAAATTTTATCCATTTAGCAAGTCCATATCTCATGAGCCGAAATCAAATAAGACCAAAGACTGCTGGATTTTGGAATTGTCTTTTTTTTTCATCGCAGTACTATTCAGTGCTACTTTCAATAGCCACATTAGTATGTCTCTCTCACGAGTGAGAAAATGAGTTTTTCTACCTCCCACCATTTCATTATCAGAGCGATCTCCCAGAGCGCAGTCTAATTCCTTTAGCAAAGGCCCCCGTTTCTGTATTAAACCAGACTCCTCGCCACACTTTGAAAGCCACAGAGATGGAAAAAAACGAAATGGGGACAGGAGAGAGAGTTCACGAGTGGAATTTTACAGGAAATCAGAAGCCAATTAAAGTGTGCATCCTGGCATCTGGGCATATACGGACCCGCAAAGATGCACACACACCACCCACATACAGTACAAGCCTGGCTCATTTTGTCTCTCCTCTCACTGACGCTGTTCTTTAAAACACACACACACCTCCAGAGAGACACCCATTCTATTAACAACAACAGGCCTTCTACTTCCAAACCAAACTGATGTACACACTGAAGTACACACATTATCCTTTTTGAAGGGAATTGAAAGACCTGCTGGGGTAAACAATTTGCTATACGTTTGCTATATGTTTGACTTGACAACCTCAAAAAAACAATAATAAATCACTTGATGCCCCATACATCCCAAATACTGACAGTGACATTCCACTTGACCTTGTTCCACAGCTGCCTGTCGCCCCACACTTCAGAAACAACATCATTTCCTGATAATAAACTGCATAACGTGGTGTTCTGTATCATTGAACACTGATTTACTTTTTTTCATCCCATTCACTCTGCAGCCCGATGACGCACACGGGGCGGGGCAGGACGGGGCAGGGCTCCACGAGCGTGCACACACATGCATGCACGCGCACACGCACGTCCAAACATACATACACACTCTCTCTACTGGACAGGCTCTAGTTAAATGACTTGACACTCTGAAGGAAGCCATACATCAACCTGTTGTTTTTTTGGCCGGGCATCACCAGGCTCGGCTGGGGAGTCAGTAATGCTATGGTTGCCATTTATCAAACGACAGGGTTACTGCGGCTCCGGATCAACGGGTGCAGCCGCCATAAACAAACAAACAAAACGGGAGGCCTGATGAATACAACCAGGCTGCCCAGTGGGAGTAGAGAAGGAGAACAGAGAGGGAAAACGCAGGCGCGCTGCTGAGGAAACACATACAGAAAGTGAAATACCAACAGCCAAGGAAAAAAACAAAAAACGACCAAAGGAAACAGCATACTGTAGCATATCTCTCTCTCTCGCTCTCCCTCCTTGTGCCAAGGAACTGACACAAACACCAAACAGTATATCTCTTTAAAAGCTTTGATCACACATCACACTGGCACACACATACACAACACACACACACTTAGAGTTCTTACATAACATTAAAACATAATACATGGCATGTTTGATTTCTTTAGTTGGTAAAATAATTGGCATCCATTTTGTAATCAGGGTTTCCATGCCTATACCCTCTCCATTAGCCCCCATTCAAATTCTGTCTAGAGGACAAAGTTGCACTAATGCTGACAGCAGGCTAGCAGGTACCAGACGTCTGCCTCAAAGAAAACCAGTCATATATTTCTGAAAATATGCTGCTCTTTGGACTACCAACACATACTTAAATGGAGACTAAATGGATGTTGGTAGTGAGTATTACTCCCTTCAGACAAATACAGAAGGCTTTACAAGAGTGCACATCAACACATTAAAACCACATTTCATCTCAAAATCAAAACCATAAATCATTTATCATCTTATTGATAGATGATATATCATGTTTACTTGTTTTTTTCTCCAAAATAAGAAAACACAATTCTGCATACGTATGCATCATTTTGAAACAAACAAACAAACAAACAAACATCTTGGTAGAACCTGATGAAATACGGATTTGAGAGAGGGTGTTAATTTGGGAGATAAAGACATGTGCCTAAATCTACATCCTCGCAGTTATGTGAATATAAGCACACATTCTTGAAAGATGGGTGACAATGATGGATAATCATTATGACTACGATAATTATGATTGATTATGATCATCAAAACCTCAACATTCAGATTCCACTGTAACGCAACAAAAAAGCTTCATTTTGCTTCATTATTTGCAAACAGTAATAATGCATCCACTCCATTCTGAGATTAAAAATAAATAAATAGACAAATAGATTCAAACCCATATTTAGCTGCCACACGCTGTCAAGCTGTGTATCGTAACAGTGAAAAAAATGTCCTCAAACCAATTAAATAAACACAATCAAGCCAGCAAATAGGCAGCTCTCGTCTGACAGATGGTATCTGAGACCGGGCCCAGGCTGGGCTTTTAAGTGCAGAGTCAATGGGCTATTTCTTGAAATTATTTCAACACAGGCTGGACAGTGGAGGTTGCTAAGACTGTAAAGGCGATTGCCAAGTTCCCACACAGTGAAGTTGCGGCTCTGCTGTGCGCTTGAGCAAGGAGCTGACCCCAGAACTGCTGCTGCAAGACTATGAACGTAGCAGACGTCTCCCTGGGCCTGCGATCGCCACTGTATTTTCACTTGCGTCGCCTTAAACATTTCAGTTTATCTCGCTCTTCGCTGAAATACTTTCATTATTCACACACCTGTGGCTTTCAATTTAAACGCAAACAAATGCTTGACTTCACTCAGGCTTTTCCCTATGATTGAGTCCTTGGTTGTCGAAGATCAAATCCCAAACGGCTGTGGTACCTCGCGATCAAAACATTTGATACATAATGCGCTGCGATCATAAAACAATCCGACGTAAAAATGGACGCGCTTTCGGAAGAACAGAACACCACAGGACTCAACAAATTACTGGTTGCTGAGTGTGATAAAGAAATGGAAAGCATAAAAGGAAAGAAAACTGATCCGTAATTACGGAGTTGGATGGGAGGGGTTGCGTGGAGGGATGGGGAACGGGGGTAAGAATCGGTTGAGTGCTGATGAACATTTGAGCATTTCTACATGCCTGAAGGAATTCCATTAACCACTCTGATTAAAGTAATCATTGGAGCCATCGGTGCCTGTCAGATGCCATCCCTGCCCTCTCAATTACCCAAATCTCCTTGAACTCAATTGCTCACATCATCATGAAGGCTGGGTGGCAGGCAGGCAGGCAGGGAGGCTGCATGGAACGAGAGGCATCTCCAGCGGGGGGTAGGTGAGGCAACACACAGGCATAAGGAATCTGTCCACCCCCTTCCTCTAAGAATCTGGAGGATGCCCACGTATTAGCCTCATTACCATTTACACATAGTACAGCCACGATGGGGGGGTGCACAAAGGCCGGGGACACAAAGTAAATAATTCTTTGCATTTTTTTTTTTTTTTAACTGCAGGAAGTACCAGATGGGTGAGGTTTCCCCGCATCAGGAGAGTTCAGACAGTGTCAGGCAAGTTGTCAATCACACGAAACGATACCGAACTGATATTCAAAGGCGATTCTGTGATGTATAATGTCCTATGGGGGAATCCTCAGCCATCTGGCACCGATGGGACTTAAACAAACCACAAAAATACATAAATAAATACAAAAATACATGAATGAACAGGAAACAGAACAGAAAATGACTATTTGCTCCAGCAGAGGAATAGTCTGCACGTCTTCAGTTAATGCTGCATCATTGGGGCTCTCGTCTTCTCCTCCAGCTTCCTTCTATCGGTACCACGCCCTTGCTATGTCTGAACGCTGTATAGTGCATACATCATCTCACCGGTGCGCTAATAATAGCACATGACACTAAAATGTGTAAAATGCCACGTGGCCATTTCGACATACTGCATTCAAACCATGCTGAAGCCCAAAGGCTGTTTGCATCAAGTTGATTTTGTTGTCATAATTGGATAATTTTACCACATGCGGTGAGATTTTAGCAAATGTCTACTGATTCAAATCCAGCAAACATTTTGGCATTTGCTGCACACTGATGTTGGAAAAGATTTGTCTACTAATTTAAACTCAGTATACTCAAATAGCCAACTGATGTCTCTGTATTGAACCAGTCCACACCCATTAATTCTCACATGGTGTGAAAGTAGAAGTGAAAGGGAATATTATAACACAAAAAAAACGTCCATCTCTCTCCCCCATTTCTTTATCTAATAGATGTCAGATTATTTCTGGAGCAGAGAGCATAATTGGAATTGTCCAAACACTTTCTTTTTGAGCTTCACGGCTCCATGCAGTATATATTGTAAAGAGTGAGACTTCCATGACAGCTACATCTGTACCTACATCACGCGCTGCATTGCATCATTCCACATTAGAGTCACACACTAAGGTTTAGCCATAAGTCCGGGCTCTAGTGTAGCATGAGGCAACACACTCTGAAACATTTCACCGCAAATCTTCCTGACTGAGGTGTCACTTTTTGGGTGCTAGCTGAAGAAGTTTTGTTTTTTGTGTGTGTGTCTACAGCACTAGTCCAGGATGGATGCAGGGGTCTTCTACAATGGTTACCACTGAAGATGTGAAACTGGTCGACAGCATTTCAGAACATTACAACTTAACTGATGAACATGATATACTTTTCAGAGGGTCTATGTAGCTAAGTGGAAGGATCCAGGGAGGCATGTGCTGTACCATTCCTTTATGCTTCCATCTGTGTTAAGACCTTAAGAACCCATTGGCTGATTCAAAGCATTATTTGACCAGCTCTCTCTCTGTCTCACACACACACACACACATACAGTAGTCACAAGCATGCATGATTCAATGATTATGTAATTGTGCTAAAGCAATTTTTCTTTTCCCTCTAGAGTTGTGTGAACTTCGTCAAATCACCCCTGAAAAATCAAATATTCTAAGAAACGAAAAAAAAAAACAACAGATTGCCATCTGGGCCACATTCTAGACATTTTGTTACGGTAACTCTGCAAAAAAAAAAAATCCTATCAATTTGTGACCTGAGCAAGTTCCAGAAGAATATATGAGTCATTTTTCATGTTAGTATTAGAAAAAATAAATCAACATCCGTGTCAGAACCTGTCAACATCGCGTCGTCCCGTGAGCCTCCAATGCTAGTCAACTGCACACACTTTTTGGCTGTGATTCACATCCCCTGCTACATGTATGACACATCCACAGTTACACTCAGTTCCAGGACTCCTCATCTCCCAAATGGTGCCTTCTGTTCTCATTCTGGGCTTCTATGAAAAGATCCAACAAATGAAGGACCCTGAACAGCCCAATTTTTCTTTGCACTGAGGGAAGGCAGCTGCCACCTCCAGTGAAAATGAGTGAGGATCATTGTAAAATACAACGCAGTGAAATGGCATCTCTGTGACTTATGCCTAACAACCAATAACGGCAACGTTAAGATAAAAATTCTCAATAATTCAAATATGATCAAGTAATTCCTTCTGAGCTGCAACATAATAACAAATAAGCAACAGATTAAGCTCCTCTGAGATGGCCACGCTTTATGTCTCTTCTCTCGGCAAAATAGATCCCTGTGCATCTCAGTGAGGGAACATTGGATTCCTAAATGGTGGTGCTCACTGCACAGTGAAAATGGTGGCACAGTGCATCCTTTAAATTTTTTATAGCCCTACTTTGCATGTCAGATATTAAATGGGTCAAGCGAATTAGCAATTTAACAAAATCAAAACAACCACTTCAAGTGTTCGAAACCCAAGTCGTATTTTCAGTGCCACAGAATCCACTCGTATTTTATGTCTTTCTTTAGTGTTTAAATTGATGTAAAAGATGTGTGCTGAAAGGGGAAGACGCCGAACCCTTAAATCCTGCTGCTTCCCTCGTTAATCGATGTCCAAGTTTACACCCATTTCCTTTCTTTGAATACTAAAATAGCATTTAATTTCAAATCAACTCCAGTGATGTTTGTGTAAATTACCTCATCGTCACTTGCCAGGCAATAATGCTGATGCTGTTGTCATGGTATAATTGCAAAGGGACAACCTCAGATAATGCCCATTGATTGAAACGCATCGATTACAATCCTCATTGAGACGCTCACCGCCCCTTTGAGTGAAGCACATATTGTATCTTTATCAGCTTTGATGGAGTCCACAACATTGTTGGGATCCATTCAATATCTTTTTAGCAACTGGCTTTTCATTTGATTACAAAAAAAAAACTTTTGACCATGAAACACTCTTTCAACCCCAGCATTCACGCAGAATGCTGTCATATTTTGGGTTTTGACTCGTTGTTTCAATTAACCAATTAACCATCTGAATTTGTTGGCCCGAACTCAACAGGCCTCCACTCATATCATCAACAACGGCTTAGGTTCCTCATACGCACATTATATGAACCTGACATCATGTTTATTTGATGACAATAACATAGTTTGGTCAATATAGTGCAATAAGTGCAAAGCAATCAAAACAAATAAAATTGATAAGGGATAGAGAATTTGCGAATGCCTGTATAAAAATAGGTGTTACATTGATTAAAATATCAGTATTACACAACATAATTATTACTTCAAATATCATTTATGAATTTTGTTTTGATAACATATCACTTCTACATATTAAGAATGAATACCCATATTCATTTTTAATATAATAATCTCCTTTATGAGAGCTTATGAAGGCTAACTTGCCTTCCAATTCCAAAAAGTGCAGAAAGCATACAAAGACACTTTTTTTTTTCTTCTTCTTCAAATGACGCAGTCTTTTTTGAACATTGGGGGTGTGCCACTTTCAAAAAAAGCCACTTTTACAATGCAGAGCTACAGTAAATGAAACTACAAACATAAGCCTTTTCAGAGGATCATGGAGTATGATGACACAGGTAATACTGATGTAGAATCAAAAGTTTTGAAAAGACATGGCAGATTATATCAATAAATATTTACTTACAGACTACAGCAGAAAATAGTCCTACACAGTTTTGATGATCTGCTGTACAGTGTTTTTGTCCAGGAGTGAGTTTATAAACATTTTTTTTCTGATTCACAATATACCTTATGTATGGTTATATTCCTGAAAATGAAGTTGGGTAAGATTTACCTGTACACTTACATTTTGTGTGTAATTGGATCTTCACCATAGAAAAATAGATTTTGCATCATCAGTTAAGTAGAGCAATTTTGTTCATCCATTTTTGTTTCAGAAAGCTGTATCCATTCCTGTAAAGTCATGTTTCAGAAATAAGAATAAGATTGTTCGGCACACCCCATTTTTACTGCTTCTCTTTTGTTTGTTTGTGTTGTGCCAAGGCACCCTATAAGCTGAGCCACTGTTTTAAGGAGGGTAAGAGAGAAAATGCTTCATTACATTAATGATTCTGTTGATCAGAACTGGCTAAAGGTGGTCTGTTTCTCAAGAACTTCGAGGTAATCGGGCTCAGACTGCAGTTTAGCTTTTAGCTCCAAATATTCATTTCTGTTGGGCTCAACATAAACAGTACTGGGCACTGTGCCATAGAGCACTGTTTCTCTTATCCTCTCCGGGTGCAAGAACTGACGTCTGACATCAAAGTTTGGGTTGTACGTGTATGACACGGGCCCTGTGTACTTGTACTCTAAATTGGCACCTGCTGGGATGGATGGGATGGATTGATGGGGGGACTGCTTGTCGGGCTCAAGAATGCCTCTGAAGAAATGGTCTGCGTCCTGGACAGGTGACGGGTTTTCACGTGGCTCGATGGTGCTTACACTGTACGTGGGGCTCCGCATGGTACTGCTATCCCTCTCCTCATCTGGGTTACTCCTATATGTAACCTTGAGCTCGTGGAGGTCACGGTAATCCTCCACAGTGTTTCCTTCCCTTGATCTGTAAATGGGGTTTTTGCACATATGGCCCATTGGATGTGGGATATACTCATAGACATGGCCGGCTGGGGCCTTCACTTTAGGACCAGAGCGGTTGCTGTAGAGGCTGTACTGCAGGTTAAACGAACTGACATCCGAATTGTTGGTGCTAGTGCGGTCACTCTGCGACTTTTTACGCTTTTTCATCACTACCACAAACAGCCCGGCTGCCACAAAGACAGACATGATGAAAACAAGCAGCAGGCTGAGGATAAGGACAGAGAGGGGGACGGTGCTACTAGGGGTGTTGAACTTCTGTGGGGTGTCTGTGGTAGTGGCCCTGTCATCCATGGGCTCGTCCGTAGGGGGCACTGTCGATACAGGAACATCAGAGTAATCTGGGCACAGCAGCTCTGACTGGATCGAGCGCAGGTCCATTCCAGTGTGGCGTTTTGGCGTCTCACATACAACCTCATTAACCACGGTGCCTGCACTGAGCTGCTCAAGCCATATCTTCATCCCCACTATGTCACAGGAGCAGTCCCACGGGTTCTCGAACAGATCTATCTGCACCAGCAGCTTCAGCTGATCTAAAACACCACTCACAGGCAGGTTTTGGAAATGGTTGCTGCGGAGATTAAGCCTAGACAACGAGAGGCTGGTAAAGATGCCCCCTGGTAAGGTTTTCAGGAGGTTATTGTTGAGGAAAAGCAGCTGTAGGTTAGGAAGGTAGCGGAAAGTGCCCACATCAACCTCTCTGATTTTGTTGTACTCTAAATAAAGATACTGCAGGTTCTGCAAACCAAAAAACATTTCAGCTGTAAGCCTGTCCATGAGATTACCATTCAAATAGAGCCTACGTAGGTTGGTTAAATCCCCAAAAGCTCGGTCGTGGATCAGGGTTATCCTGTTGTTTCCCAGGTGAAGCAAATCCAATCCAGTGGCATCGACAAAATCTGATCTTCGCACAACAGGGATGTAATTTCCGGTCAGATACATTTTTTTAGGATTGTATGGCTTGGGTTTAAGATCAGAAATACTTTCAATCTTTCTCTCTTGGCAGTTGACATTTAGCCCAAGGTCAGATATCTGCAGATTACAGGTACAGGCAGTGGGGCAGTCCAAAGGCACAGGAGATTTGGTCTGAAAAGCAATGATGGGGCCATAGTTGTAAGGATTGCCACCCGGTATTCGAGAGGTGGGTTTTGACCTAGTTTTGTTAAATTGGCGTGCACCCTTGGTGGGCCTAGAAGAGGACCTCAAAACAGCTGAGGAGGTGGCGGAGGCTGTGACAGCAGCAGGTGTGGTCTGGTAATATCCATTGGTGCTGAGAGGGGGCGCAGGCCTCACCGTGTCTTCCAAGGGTCTTCGTGGGCAGAGTTCCTGCTTGGACACCTCATCCAGGTCTCTGCCATGGAGCCTGAACGGTGTCTCACACACCACCTCCCCCACCAGAGCTGTATAGGCTATACTCTCCAGCCAAGCCTTCAGAGCAATGAGCTCACAGGAGCAATTCCAAGGATTTTCCTCCAGTTGTAATTCCACCACTTTGTCCATGTGCTCCAGGAGGCCAATGTAAGGGAACATTTTTAACCGGTTCCCCCTCAGGTCCAGGTGCGTCAATGGCACATTCCGGAAGATATTCGGAGGCAGGGCAGACAGCAGGTTGTCGTTCAAAATCATCACTGTCAGTTGGTGCAGTTTGCTCAAGGTGCTGGGCTCGATGTTGGTGATGTAATTGTAATCAATCTGAAGGTATTCCAAGCTCTCCAGGCCCATGAATGTATCATCCCTCAGAATGTCAATCTTGTTGTTATTCAGGTGTAACCTTTTTAATCCCTGGAGTCCATTGAAGGCACCCGACTCTATCTCAGAGATATCGTTGTTCCCCAAGTGCAGGATGGTTACCCCAGTGTAATTGATGAAATCATTGACTGACAGCTTCTTCAGGAGGTTCCCTGTCAGCAGGAGGTGGTACATGGAGAAGTGGACCGGGCTGATCTCTGTCAGTCTGACGATCCCCCGGTTCTCGCAGCTCGCGATCAGGATCCCTTCCTTCTCCTCACACGTACACAGGTTCCGACAGATCTCCCCATAATTGTCATACATCTCGACCAGCCTCAGAGATGATGCAATCAGAAGGATAATTTTTAGGATCCAGATATGCATTTTTCGTGGGAGAGGGTGCCCCAGCTCACTCAAGTGTGGTACCAGTATGAGGTGTCATCTAAAGAGGAAAAGAAAAGGACGGGTTCTATTTTATACACCATGACATAGATCGATGGAAAAAAATGTGATATATAGGCAACATTTGCAAAATGCATTTAGTAATAGATTCATAAAATAGCCGAGATGTTAAGATGAACAGATCTTAGACATTCATAATAAACATACATAGAGAGAAAGAGAAGTAGGCCTATTAACGTTTGTTCATTATGCAGCTGAGTTATGTCGGCATCAATTGGGATTTGGGGGTTGCAGAGAACAAGCGACACAAATGATTCTTTTTATAAATACATACTTTGGCGATAAAACAATCAAGATGATAATACAACTACCCGCGGTAGATGACCACTGCGCATTTTTGATAGCTTGTCTGAATTCCAATCCATCTTGCAAAAAAAAAAAAAAAAAAAGGGAGGGGGGGTTGCCATGCACGGTGCACAGGCAGAAAGATCTTGTCATTTACAAATTCAATCCCCAGAGAATTTCATCAAAGAAGCACACTACCAAAACATTTCAGACCACACAGCTCAGTGCCAGGATGCCACAAAACGGCGGCATCCATCCCGGTTCACCTTTTTCCTCCGAATCAAAAGGGACATTAAAATCTCGAAGAGGCGAGCAACTATCC